>WURS02144564.1:0-47055 GCA_011762765.2 Rhinocypha anisoptera
GCGGCGTAGGTTGTCAGACTAGCCTAAGTTTCAATGACCCGATTCTCGGGCCCCTTTGGAGCCTGGGACCCCAAAGTATCATCCAATTATTCTTTTCACAAAAGGATTCTTTTTGCAAAGTTTCAGCTTTTTTGGTGCACGGGAAGTATACTAGATTTTTTGTGAAGACTGACAGACGGACAGAAACATGAGATTAATAGCAGGGCTTTTGCAGCAAAGCTGCCTCTCGCCCTGCTAAAAACTAGATTTTCAAAGTTTTATCAAGGCGTTCACTGTCCACGGATACCGATTGGCATCATCATTTTTTTTACTATATATTCGGTAAGTCAACATTTCAATCGGACAGTTCGGATATGGAGGGTTCGGATAAGGGGGGAAAGACTGTATTTGTTTTTACAATGCTATAGTATGTTCATTGTTGCGACACATGTTTTGATCCAAATGTTGATCTAATGAGGTGAATGAATGGGTATTGAGTGTGCAGGATGGACCGGACGGGTGGGTCGTGAGCGCAACAAGCAAACACCAACTGCATCAACCGCAGTTTCACCCAAAGTCCATTAGCCGCATGAGTTATTTTTACCGCGGCACGCGTGGCGCCAAACAAGCATGCCGCATGTGGAACCACGACACCTGAGGAAAAGGCACACTGAGCAAGAGAGTAATGTCCAACCATTGCCATTTGGCAAGAGGGAATTGTACCGATGCGGCGCAGGATGCCAGCCACTGCCGTGACAATGAACTAACCTTAGCAAGTGAGTGAAACAAAGGAAACAAGTCTACATTGCCTTGGAAAGATCCATTTTGGGCTTTTCACTCACTAACTGTATGTGCTAACGAAAAAACACTGTGACAAGTGTTTCTTTCTGAGGGAGTAGAACGACAAGTACCAATTCAAGGCTAGCAACCTTTGAAAATAAGTGAGTGAGCCAGCCTCGAGGCAGACCCTCGCCAGACATATCGTTGCCCAATTGCAGTAACAGTGTAAACCTGAGAGGGTTCACTGCCGGCGCCATTCGACTCGCGTGAGTGACACTGTACCGCTCATATTGACCACTTCTAATTCACTTCTGCGCTTCACTGTTTTGCCAATATAACCCAAAAGCATTGAGTTGCTAAAATAAGCATTGCAAATTAAAGAAGTTAGTGAAACCACATTTCTCGGTCCAATGGTTGCATATTATGCTAAGTGTTATATTTAGAAATTTTAGCAACAATCAAGATTGTTATGTCTAATGTTGTTCGAAATCTCAACTTGATGCAATCTCAATGCGGATATGTCAACGAATAACTACTGTGTAGTGTTTGTTGATTTCTCGAATTGCGTCTTGATTCTCTGTTGGTGTCGCTACGGGTGCTCACCTCAAACTGGTCATGATTCTCTGGATGGAAGTATTCTCTGCTGGCAAAACATCTCCCCTATTGGATGAAATACCGAGCCACTCACAATAACAGTACATACACAAGGGCACACAACTCGGCAATGGGGAGAGGCTGGCGCCAGTGGCTTCAAGGTTCCTCGCCACCACTACCAACCAACACTGCCGATCATCATCAGAAGGCAGAGATGGTGCGTGCAGAGCTCGAGCGAAGCGCGCCACATGCCTCCTGTCAGTTGTGCTCGTCGCGGCGTGTACTTGTACTCAGCGCGAGCCACACACGAGTAGAGGCAATCCGAGACACACGCATAGACACACACACACACAGAATCACTCAGTCCTCGACACACCTTTACACTATACGCTTATACCCCTGGCTCAACTTGGTTCGACCAGGTGAGAGGTGGTGGGCAGTGGAGTGGTGCTCGGCGGGTAGAAGGCATCGCCTGGTGACTCCTCTTGGTGTCTGTCGTGCCCACTTCGGTACTCTCCCAAGTCTATTCAGTCGATTCACTGGTGGCATCGGCGCATGGCTGCTCGAGTCTAGTATAGTGAGAGTACTGTGCTGCTCCATGGCGCGTTATTGCTCCCAGTGGCTCCACGACCAGCGCGCCATTCACTCGGTTTCACTACTGCGCCCCTCTCTGTGTTTCTGGGTCAATGTTAGTGTGTCAATGGTGTGAAATAGTAACATTGGCACAGTGTGGTGTCTGCTGCGGTAGTGCATGCCGTCACCGACCATCCACTCGGCTAACCTTCTCCAGCCATCACTCGATGATAACACCAGCCCTCGAGCCAACGAGAACCACCAGACATTTCTCCAATTCCACCTCGTCCTTCTTCGCCAGCTTCTTCGGTAGTCAAAGTGAACAGCAATAGAGCGACGTCGTTGTCCTTTTTTTCGCAACTCGACGCGAGGCGTGTGTGTGTGTGTGTATGTGTTGGTGTTTACTTGTGTACAGGTCTCCCATAGCAACCATTGAGAGTGAAAATAGTACAAACACGAGCGCGCGTTGATTGATTCGGCAGGACGTGTGTGTGACATACCTCGTGCACCAAGTGGCCCAAGAAACGAAGAATTGGTGAAGTGCGAGCGCGGTGTGTTTGCCCCGCGCTGTGCATCGGCATCACCAGGAGCAACCCAACGCGCGCATTGTGTTTGCTACTCTCGGCATCTCCGCCTTGATCGCACACTCCAATTGTGGTGGCAGTCAGTGAGATCGTTGCGCGCATCGACGACGCTGGTGGCAGGCCATTCAACGCGCCTGATGCTGATCATGACATCAGCAACGACGACCATCGTTGTGTGGAAACGCTTGTTTGGCACTCGGTGAACCCTGCAGCGAGAATGAGATTACTTGACTCGCTTACCCCACTGATCCACCAAGTCTCCCTTCGCACTACAGTTACCTCACACAACCAGCACCATCATCATCATGCATAAGAAAGATCGACCAATGTTGAGCGTCACCGCTCTGCTCTATGGCTCGACAGCTCCAAACCAGGTGTTTGCACAGAGCCCGTCGGCTACTAATCTCAGTAAGTCGGTCCGTGTAAGTGATGACCAAGATCACGTTGGTCTGGTCGCCTCAGCGGGAAGTCCGTCCAGCAACGGGCTCGGTGCAAATTGTGGTCTCACGCTAACCGTTACCAACGGCTCTACCAATGGTACCTCTGGTTCAACACAAAGCAATAATGCCAGTGCCTCGGCGAATACTGCCGGTGGCAGTGGCACCCCAGTCTGTGATAACAACCGATATCCTCCCAACCACCCGTTAAGCGGCTCGAAACATTTATGTGCCATCTGCGAAGACCGTGCCTCAGGGAAGCACTACGGTGTGTACAGGTACAGCAACTCTTGGCAATTTCTTCAAATCCAATTTGGATCTGATTGAATTTGTTTTCTATCACAGTTGTGAAGGATGCAAGGGTTTCTTCAAGCGTACAGTCCGCAAGGACCTCACATATGTATGTCGAGATGAGAAGAACTGCATTGTGGACAAGCGACAACGCAATCGATGTCAATACTGTCGATATCAGAAATGTCTGGAAATGGGTATGAAACGCGAAGCGGTTCAAGAAGAAAGACAACGAAACAAGCCTGAAAACGAAGTTGAGTCTTCCACCAACGCTACCACACCAACGGCTACCCTCATTTCAGTGACAACACTTGCCAATCAGACCACTTTTTCAGAACTCACAATTGAAAGGCTCCTTGAAGCGGAAAAGCAGATTGACATTAAGAGGATTGATCTTCAGGTTATAACCTAATTAGGCACAAACTATCTTTTTTGAATAAATCAATATGGTTTTGATTGATTACTTAGATTGCACCAAACCTGAAGATTGCGACAAGGGAAATAGATCTTTTATTTCGTTGGATCAGACTGATTCCCTACTTTTCCAGTTTACCATTTGAAGATCAAGTGGTACTTCTGAAGACTGGTTGGAACGAGTTGTTAATTGCCGAATTTAGCTACCGTTCTACCAACAAGCACGATGCGTTAGTGCTGGCCAACGGAGTGGAGGTTAGCAAGCAAGCCTCGATGGTGGCAGGCATTGGCGACATCTTCGTTCGGGTCCTCAATGAGCTTGTTGTCAAAATGCGCGAGATGGAAATGGACCGATCCGAAATTGGCTGTCTCAGGGCGATTGTTCTCTTCAATCCCGGTGAGTATCGTACGGTGTATTATTTCTTTTCGGACTCGAGTACTCATTATTTTGCTATATTTTACGTTAACGATTTTTTAGCAATAAAAAACTTGAAAGACTCGGCATTGGTGGAGAGGTTACGTGACCGAGTGTACTCGGTGCTCGAGCAGCACTGTCGCGTGTGGTACCAAGACAAAACCAGTCGGTTCGCCAAGTTGCTGGTCCGTCTGCCGGCACTCCGCTCCATCGGACTCAAGTGTGTCGAGCATCTCTTTTTTCAAAAGTTTCTTCAAGAGACGTGTCGAAAACAGACAATAGGTGAGCAGATTTCGATTTCGTCTTGATTCACTTACCATCAGACCTTTTTTATTTTGCTTTCTCTCTCTCTCCCTATTTTTTCCCAAGCAGATAGTTTTATAGCACAAATGCTGGAGGCTTCGCTCGAATGACGCTAGAGTGTTAGCCGCTTCTCACTTGGATTCCATCACTCCTCAATGCGGTCCCTCGCCCACGGTCATCAAGACAAATCGATCATCAACCTAACTCGCTTTGCTTACTCTTTCTCTTGGGACCTTCATAATGTAACACTCTCGATACGGTATCATCTCCCCACCATCAGCGTGTTTTCGACATACACAACCCTCGCTTATCATCATCAAATGTTAGAGATACTCCTTTTCTTCGTTTCTTCTCATTATTTATTTTGAGCATATATATATTTTTTTGTAAACATTCTTTTCTTGCTTTTATTTTTAAAAAATGTGTATTTATGTTTATTTATATTATATATATAAATATAATCTAGCTCTAGCTCGAAGTATTTTTCAATTGGTTGATAGACACACACACACCACACTTGAAGCCAATTGAATGTCGGTGTAGGGCGAGAGGCGAATGCAAACACTCTTCTCCTTGAGGTCAATGATATCACCGATCGGATGATGATACCACACTATCGCCCTCTCGTCGCGAGATTGTTCTCGTAGACTCTAAAGGTTTTCTAGTGAATTACCAAGTACAAACTAACTAACTATATTTTGAAAATAATACAAGTACAAAGCTTTACATCTTTTCTTTCTCTCTTTCCTTCTTTGCTCTTACTACTTGACATATTAACAGTCAGGTGCTTGTTAATTGATCGATTCAACTCACGCATACCTTGCTATTTAATATAATTATGTATATTTGTTTTGTTGATATATTTTGTTTACATTTTTTCATCTATAATTACATACACATTACATATTTAAAATGTTTAACGATGTTACTCATGTGTTAATATATATATTTTATTAAAAAACAATTTACTGAAAAGCGTGCGGAAAGTAGAAAAAAAGTTAATAATGGGAAGAAAAATACGTAAAATAAGTTTGAAAATACTATTTTCACTAACATACGCAAACTTGATGGTTAGATCAAAATAGTTTTCCTTTGTTTACCACACATGTTTTCATTCAAAAATTGTCTGTGCTTAATTATTTGGCATTTTATCTTATATCTGGTTCAATAATTCTGTTTTGTTATTGCTCAAGATGGTACCTTTGCCAAATCCCATCCCGGAAGATGACATTGAGTTGTTTGACAAAGTACTGGAGGCTATCACTCCTTCTCTTCCGTTGGATATTCATAAATACTTCAGAATTCTCACTTCACCAATTCGTTTGACCGTTCTCACCGAGAATAAGTACGAGGTCACCTGTGATGATATGTGGGATTTTTTAGAGAAATACTATAATATTGATGATCCAAGATTTATTGAGTATGAGAAGGAGAATACGTATAAATTCTTGAAGGTTCCTCCAGGAAATTTTGTATTTTCCAAAATTCCAAACTATGACACACTCTATAGGCCGCTTCTAGAAAGCCTATATCCGTCTAATGGGGAAGACACAGATAAGTCGTCGACTAGTGAAGCAAAAAGTTCGATGGAGCCAAATGGAACGGCTGAGAGTGAGATGAGCAGTGAGGATAGTTCCAGTGGGTCTGACTCGTCTACACCAGTTCGCTTGCCAACTGCTAGGAAAGTGAAGCACCACTCGGTGCCGCTCACCGAGAACACTCCCCATCTGATCAAGTCTGCCGTCGAAAAGTCGGACAGTAGCGACTCGACACCTCACGTAGGTCGACGTTCTGAGCGATTCGACTCGCAAAAGGAAGCACGGCCCATAAGTGCACGAGGTCGCGCACCAGACAAAAATGGCAACCCACCAAGGGTTATCTATGCCGTTCACTCTGGCACAGCCACTCCGAGCCGAAGAGGTCGAGGACGACCTCACCGAACCACACCCTACCCACAACGCAATACACCCGGAAAGCCAGGCAAGAAACCAAAAAATCTGCGATCGGTGAATTGACACTTGGACCTACATTATTTCTTCTCGTTTTATTTTTTCTCATTTTATTTTACAACTACAAATTATTATTAGCATACAAACAATGAATGCCTTTGATTACAGGATTTATTTCATTTTTTATTATTATTACTATGTGTGGTGACTTGATTCTAACAGTTGGAAGTAGTTAACGCCTGCGGCAGCACTTGCGTTGTACTGGTCGATTGCATACCGAGGTTCGATTCACGTTGACCACGGTAACCGGACGCGGACGAGGGGTGAGTGCCACTGCTGTGGCGGCTGCAGCGACCGCAGCTGTGGCCACCAGTGGAACACTCGGCACCACTGACACACTGGGCACTACTGTGTGATGACTCATGTAACACGGACGACAGATGCGAACCATTGGGTAACCAAAACAGATACATGTGGTTTGGTAGCATGGCACCGGTGTTGCTGTACCAATTCCAAAATTGACATACATCGCGTGTGAGGCAAGTACAATACGATCATTTAATACACATTAGTTCGAGAACAAATAACAATGTGAAAAGGTGCGAATTGTCTCAACCCTTCTGTCTCCCCAATGGCTTTATGAGACACAAACACTCATCATGACTAGGCAAACTAGTTCGAGGCGTGCTCTATTTTGTAAAGCTGGTTGTCAAAGTAGAGTTAGTAAATCCTCTCGGTCTCAGTCGCCTTCAAGACCACCATGCCCCCTACTTCCACTTTCTTTGAAGGAGGAAAACGAGTTCAATTTCAAATTGCGATATATCTATGATCACATTTCAAAGAATACATTGACTTTATTTTTTCTGGTGAGCAACACTTTTTTGTGTAAGACAAGTCTCGTAACAAAGTCCAAGATCGTTCTGGTTTGGCGGAATGTTGTCAAAAGAGTCTCGCATAACGGACTATTGACGTTATTCTGATTATTTTATTTTCTTGATCTTAATGAAAATCTCTTAGAGAGTTCAGTCCGAACTTGCCAACGTTTTTCCTTAGCAATAACCAGAGCAGCACTTTTTTGGGACAAGATACACAATACTTAAGCCCAAGCTAATGAATGGGATTCCTAAATTTAAAAGAGAGGAAAAATGAAGAAAAGAAAGCGAAAACTAGTATTGAGAGAATCGATCTCTGTGTTACTCATTGGTTCAAAGTGAAAATCGCTTGTTCCACAAACTAACCACTGGCCAAACCGTGTACCCTTCACTGCGTGTTGTTCATTAATGTGAATCCGAAATTTATTAGCCCGAGCTAGCTAATACAATTTCTTGGAAAATGGGTTTAACTTAGCAGAGCACTCAAGCATGAGTTTACTGCATATCTCTTGCTTGTATTCCAGTATTCTAGTAAGTTGCCATAATACGTGTGTGAAACAAGTATAGTACAGTAAACCTTCAAACTTAAGCGTCGTTGAAAAGGCAAAATAGAAGGACAAATTAATCGAATTCCATTAATGTCTTTTACTTTGTCTTTGCAACAACTCGTAAGTTTGAGGGTATATTGTACATCATGTAATGCGCATTAGTTCTAGAACGAACGACAATCTGGAAAGATGTGAGTTATCTCAATCCTTCTGTCTGGCAATGACTTTATGAGACACAAACACTCACCGTGACTAGGCAAACTAGTTCGTTAAGCGCAACCAATGAGCTACCGCTTTTAACGGTAAACTTGACCGAATGTCATAACTGCGTAGATAAACAATATACTGAACTGAAATATATCTAATTCAACTCTGAATAGTGAATTTGTTAATTCAAGGAGAAAATAGACAAAAACTGTGGAATAGACTGGAAAAGAGAGTTTTTATTTTCAATTCCAAATAAAATAACATTGCTGTTTGACAAAATTGTCGAGTCATCTTGTTGATCAATTCACTTATTGAATGATCAGTTGAGCTTGAGTTATTGAAAAAATACCTTGTAAAAATGACTAGAATGGCGTTGGAATTAGTTGAGAACTTTGTGCTTGATTGAAGTAGAACTATGCCACGTTAGCATAATAGTGCAGGAACTGTCCCAGGCTGACCCGAGGAGTCACTCCAATGCCTTTGATCAAGTCAGCGGCCTTTTCTGCAATCATGATTGTGGGTGCGTTCGTGTTTCCACTGGTGATTTCTGGCATCACCGATGCATCCACCACTCGTAACCTCTTGACACCTTTAACCCGCAACTCAGGATCAACCACCGTGTTAGGGTCAGTTGGTTGACCCATTTTGCAAGTGCCCACTGGGTGCCACATAGTGGTGGTCAACATCAACACCATGCAGCGAAAATATTCACGGCTATAGATTGGGAAAGACTCGCAGCCTGGTACCACTTCGCTACTGGGACGCGAACCAAATCGTTCGACAAACGGAACAGAAGTAGCCAGCTGAAAAGTGAGCATCAACCCGTCAGCCAAGACTTCAAGGTCTTCTGGATGACTCAAGTAACGAGGATCGATGATTGGGTGTACATAGGGGTCATTCGAACGCAGTTTCAGATAACCAATACTTTTGGGTTTGAGAATGATCGGAACAAAGGTAAAACATTCTCGTTGGATGAAGGGAGCAAAGACTCGTCCCCACATTAAATCGTTAAGGCCAATCACCCGACGAAATTTGCGACCATCATCTGTTATAATAGCATTTGGAATTAGAATTTCAAATTAAAATTAAAATGATATGTACCAGAACTAAGACAGCCTGTCAAAAGAATAGTCTGGATGTCTGGTTGATCAAAAAGAGTGCGATTTGCGAGAGAAGTTCGAATGAAGCCCATAGCGTCCATGCCCACATTGCTTGAAATTGGACCCCGTCCCAAAATCATGTTTTGCAATATATTTGGCAAAGTATTAACTCGCGTTTCTATATGAGTCCAAAACTCTTTCGATGGCTTCATCGACTCATCGGGTAAAAAGTTGAGACCTAATACAAACAGGTGATCTTGAAGATTAAGACCCACGGGTAAATCGGCAAGCACTGAAATTCCGTGCCGCATTAATTCTTCACGAGGTCCAATTCCTAAAATACACATAAGTTATTTATTTCTTGGTTATCCCTGACAGTCACGTTATCAAATTAATTGATTGTTCTATTAACAAGCTATTTATAGTTTGAAATGTTTTACAAACCTGATAGCATCAATAGTTGGGGAGAGTTGATAGCACCAGCTGAGAGAATGACTTCTCGGTTGGCCATTACCTGGTATCGTTTTTTAAATCGATCAAATTCGACACCAATAGCCTCGCGTTGATGATTGAAGAGAATCTTGACTACAAAGGCAAAAGTGACAACATGCAAGTTTGGTCGGTTCCGGACCGGATAAAGAAAAGCTTTGTTGGCAGAGCAACGAGCCGCACGGCGATAGGTGAGTTGCGGCAGGTAGAAGCCAAGCTGACTTGGTCCATTTGCATCGATTACTTTGTAGCCTAGGAGAAGTTAATCAGATTTGAAGTGATTACACACTGTCTTCCGGGTGGCTATTCTCGCGCCTACCGTGCAGTTGGCCAGCATCGAGGAAGGCTTTGGCCAAGGGACTTCGCCAGACACTGCGCTGTACGGTCAATTCACCACCTCGTCCGTGGTACCCGTTGTAGGCGATGTCTGGGTCTCTGTTATCCTCCGAGCGAATAAAGTAGGGCAACACCTCGTTGTAGGACCACCCAGTGGCTCCCATCGCTGCCCAAATGTCGAAGTCATGCCGATTGCCTGAGGGCATTGCATCACGAGTCATGAGGAGAAATCACTTCAACATCCCCTCTCAATCACTTTTCCCCTCTTTCTCTCCCAACCAACCAAAACACATGCAATGGTATGCAAACAAACTGACAAACGTAGATCCCTAGATAACTCTGTGTTACCCAAGGACAGACAACAACAAAATTTCACATAATATAATTTTAAATCTAAAATAAGATAACGAAGTGTTAATAAAAAAGTAAATCGATCATATTATTTTAAAATTATAATTAAGTTTGTTTTATATATATATAAAATACCCACTGAAACATTGGAAGACTTTCCGGAAGCTTTTAAACAAACTAACATATGCATTTATTATGTTGAAAAAAAATTGCACTTAAGTGTTACAGTGTGTCATCACCTGTCTTGTATCTATGCAAAACCAGATTTGTAAATACCGATTGAGTGCATGCATTTGGTGAATGCGTGTGAGGAAAACATGTCCAGAGGGGACAGTTTTATGTAGAGTTTTTTTTCTCACTCTCCAAACAAACTGAGCTAATTTGGATATCTTTGACAATGGGTATAGTTTCAATCTATTATGGTCTTTGAATCTATTATAGTGATTTAAGTTAAAATTTTGAACTTTAAGTCCATAATTAAAATTTAAATATAATTTAAGAGACTTGTAGCTTTTAAATAAGCTAGTAAAACTCAAGCCTGTTATATGGGGACTTGCTGGTTGAGTAAAACCTACCTCGCACGTAGATCATGTGGTTGATGACTGAAGACCCACCGAGCACTTTGCCACGCGCCATCCTCACTTGACGCTGCTCGATACCAAAGCAACACTGAGACTGTGGCTCGGTTCGGTACTGCCAGTCGAGAGGTGTCTCTTGCATGTAGAAGATGGCCTGAGGGATGTCCGACACGGCACTCTCCGAGCCACCCGCCTCTAGCAGAAGCACTGACACACTTGGGTCTTCCGACAAGCGGTTCGCCAGCACACAACCAGCAGACCCACCGCCAACTATCACATAGTCGTATTGCTGCAAAACAGATCAATTAAAAAATTGATTTTAAATGATTTTTAAAATTGATGGCACAAAAGGGTTACCTGATGCCAGGCATGTCTTGCAATCGAAATCTTGTGATCGGTAGCTCGGTAGAGAAAGAAGGTGAGCCAAGGCACAATTGCAGGCAGGGTGGCCAGCACAAGATTGACCGGCGAGGCAACCATGCTCCGGTAACTTAGAGATCCAATTTGCCCAGGAAGTTGTTTTACACAGCTCAACTTGCTGAATGAAACTGAAAGTCTTTGCTTGCCTATTACTAAAATCTCCTGTTATCATTATATTACTCATCGATGGACATGAAGTAGCCACCGGCAAGTTTAAAAAAAGAGCCAACAACGGATCTCTGTATCACGATAGAGAAACCAACTCGAACTAGTTTGGCAAAAAGAAGAGAAGAGCTATCTAGTTAGAGAGAAATTACGTGAGAGAAATAAAATGAACAATCAATTAACATATGGGAACAGTGTATATCAACTGCAAGAAAATGTTTGATAATCACCGGACACTCAAATATCACACCCTAGATACATTAGAATCTTATAAAACAACAAAGTGAACTAATTTAAACAAAATAAAAAATTTATTAACCCTACATGAAAAAATAAACATTGCGCTATTTACACTATTTACAGTTAAAAGTTCCCGAAAGGGGAGAAGAAAAATAAATAAAGAGGTGTGTAGGTGTGACTGACTTATATATAGTTTGGCCGAGTAGAGAAAGGAGGGTAGAGAAAAGTGACATCAAAGCATCGAGTGATATTTAAGAACGGTGTTGAAGTTGAATCGAGGAGACCGGCGGATGCCTCGAATCAAATCGGACACTTTCTCGCCGATCATGATGATTGGTGCATTTGTGTTGCCACTGGTGATTTCGGGCATAACCGAGCCATCGGCTACCCGAAGACGACGCACACCCTTCACCCGAAGTTCGTGGTCAACCACGGTGGATGGGTCCGATGCACGACCCATCTTGCACGTGCCCACCGGATGGTAGATAGTAGCAGTCAACGTTTGGGCCATGCATTTCATATAAGCCCGACTGTACAACGGAAGTGTATTTTCACAACCTAACACCCACTGACATTAGTTTGCAATATAATTAATAAAAAATAAATCAAAGCCTCACCAGGTATAACTCTTCCGCTAGGCCTTGCACCGAAGCCTACTCGAAAGGGAGCAGAAATACCAAGTTGAAACGAGATCTTCATTGCATCAGCCATTTTTTCCAAATCCTCTGGATGGGAGAAGTACATTGGCTCGATGATTGGTTTCACGTATGGATCAGCACTGCGAAGTTTGATGAAACCTCGACTTTTGGGCTTAAGCATTACCGGAAGCAAAGTGAAACATTCGCGACGCACAAAAGGAAAAAAGACTTCGCGCCACATCTGATCGTTCACGTTGAGCCGATCGGGAAAAGCAAACCCGTCATCTGATAAGACAAGCAAATTCAATTAATGTTCAAGTAAAGAATCGAGGTGCAAAAACTTACCAGAAGATAAACATCCAGAAAGAAAGTGGATTTGAAAGTCAGGCCAATCCGTGTAAGTTTGATTAGCAAATGAAGATCGAATAAAACCAAGGCCTTCTAAAGCACCCACTGATGAAACTGGTCCACGACCTAATGTCAAGTATTTGGCGAGGTTAGGAGCTGTGTGAACCCGATGTTGTAAATAAGTCCAATGCTCCTTGAAAGGACGTCGTTTTTCGTCAGCAATAAAGTTAAGACCCAATGGGTAAATGTGATCTTGTAAGTTGTGGCCTACGGGCAAGTCGGATAGAACTGGAATGCCCAGACGCTGTAGATCGTTGCGTGGACCGATACCTGTGTGATGTTGATGTTAATCGATGAACGCAATAGATGGCGCCCAACGCGCCATAATTTACTAACCTGACAACATAAGCAACTGAGGTGAATTGACTGCACCCGCGCAGACGATCACTTCCCGTTTTGCGAAAACTTTGTGTCGAATGTTGAAACGATCGAACATGACACCGATGGCCTCTTTGTTCTGATTAAACAAGATTTGGGTGACATAGGCGAAAACAATGACGTGAAGGTTAGAGCGACCACGCGCATCGCCTAGGAAAGCTTTGGCAGAGGAGCATCGGGCACCACGGCGAATGGTGGCCTGTGGAATGGCGAATCCATCCTGGCGCGGTCCATTGATGTCAATGTTTGGATATCCTATGTGAGACGTGGATTTGAGGTCAGTTAGCGTGTTTGTGTTTGTCAAGGCATCGGGCACGCTTGTCCTCGCGTCACTCACCAAACAGTTTGCCTGCCTCCACAAACGCGTGTGCAAGCGGACTGATAGATTTGCTGCGTTGCACTGTGAGCGGGCCTCCCCTTCCATGGTATCCATTGTAGGCAAACTCCGGGTCTTGATTGTCCTCTGAGCGGATGAAGTATGGCAGCACCTCACCATACGACCAGCCAGTGGCGCCCTTTGCGGCCCACGTGTCAAAGTCATGTCGATTTCCTGTGAGTTTCAAGAGAACATGTGACTCGTAGTTGATACAGGTCAGATCTGGCTCACTTCTCATCGTATTTCAAGTATCCACATAACGATAAGTCTTTCTTAAATTCTAAAAATTTGAGTAATTTCACGAAGTAAAATTGCAATTTAGAAAATTAAAAATTCATGCAATTCTTTCATTTGTTGAAAGAATAGCACTCGTAATTTCACGAATTTTAATTATAGTGTGGTAGATACTAATCAAATTGCTAAATCAATGAAAGTCTTATAGTAGCATCAAATGGTTAAGAAGTATTGCTGTGTACTCAGTTCCAAAAGGAAAGGTGACTCGTAGTTGACACAGGCCACTGCACGGATGAGTGTGTGTGTGTGTGTGCAGTGAGGTGTGTATAGTGCAACGTTATCGTAAGATACTCACCTCTCACGTACATCATGTAGTTGATGGCAGAGGAGCCACCGAGGAGCTTGCCTCTCGGCCACCTCATCCGGCGTCCCTTCAGTCCTCGGCAACAGTTACGCTGCGGTGTGGTCACATACTGCCAGTCGATCGGTGTTCCTTGCAGCATGATGGGTGTCTGCGGAATGTCCGAGACCAGACTTTCCGAGCCACCCGCTTCGAGTAAAAGTACTTTGACTTTGGGGTTGGCAGACAGCCGGTTGGCCACTACGCAGCCAGCTGATCCGGCGCCCACGATGATGTAGTCATATTCCTAGAAGGAGACAAATGATGCGATGCGCTCAGTCAGCTAATGTGCCACTAACAATGTGTGCTCTCGCTGTGTCGCCCTGTCTCATTGCCCTAATGGGGTATTTTTAGTGAGCTATTGAGTCGTCTGCCGACCACTGATAAATGAGTTTGGCCGCAAAGAAGGAGCGAAAGTAGTTTGGTAAATATTGAGTCCCACTAGTTGCGATGCCACCGAATCGGATTCCGCACCGCATCGGCACTCACCTCACCGACCACTTGACATTATGCTATTCAAACGGTATTTATAGCCACCTACAAGAAACGGATAACACCACAAATTCAACACAATACAAATGCATGCACGTTGATAAACAATTGACTCGACAAGTCACTCAACTACTTGATTATCTTGTCTAACGCTATTCAAGCTTTAAGTTTGTATTTTGTTTTGTTAAATAATTTTAAATAAAATAAAATGTACAAAAGAGTGAAGCTAATTAAAACTAAAAAGGTTTGACAAAGACTTAGTTTGGGAATCAGCTTGCTATTATTTTTTCAAGTTCATTTCTAAAATAAACAAAGAGATTGCAAATTCGTATGCAGTAATTTACATTTTATGGGTTAACATAAAAAATAACATTTGTTGTAAAGCTCATCATAGAAGATTTCTTTCAGTCTAAAATTGAAGTTGGACATGAGACAATTTTAGAGACTATCATTCTCACGAATAGTGTAGATAATAGTGGTTTCAATTGAGCCTAGCTCAACTCAAAGGGGTTTGAAATTGATGTTTTGCGTTTTGAAAAATTGTCATTGGCCAGACTTCCAGAGGCTCGTAAGGGATACATAACTACAAAAATAGGCTGATTGTTCGAATTCATCTACTCGGTGGTCAATTGATTCAACATGGCGCATCTGGCGAGTTGATTGTTGTGCGCGCACAAGCGGGTACCGAAATAGCCATAGTGCGCTAAGCCAATGACACAACCGGATGACCCCAAATGTTTTCACTCCACTCGGAGAAGACAAGGTGGCGGAAAATCGACGATTAAAGCTACCACCAAGCGAGACTTGTGCACGTACATGACTCGCCTCCGTACTTCTTGATCACTCAATTTGAAAGTCACTACCTTTGACCTACAGAGATCGAAGTTGATCGATGAAGTGCAATCGAGGGGGCGATATCTTTTGTTCACACTCTCACCCACCGGTGCGACTGATGAGCTCTAGAACTGCTCATACCTACTCATACTGAACACCACCGCTCAAAGGATGCATTTATTAATAGAAAAAGACCCACCGCGTGTTTACATAGCTAAGCACTCGGACACCTTTGCACTCTACTAGCTATTGTGCCCGTGCCACTCGTCACCGGGATTTTGTCTTGGCGGCCAGTTTAATCTTTTATCTCTAAGTGAATTAATCAACCACAAAACAAGCACAACTTGGTTTGACGTAATTAAAATTTGAAGTTCTAGTTCAATTGTTTTCTTATAGATTTTCATGCTCTATGGTCATGCATTTTATGTGTGTGGGATTTTGGAATGAGGTCATAACTAATCAAACTTGAACATTATTGAAAAATCAGAACATTAAAATTCTTCTAATAGGAAGTAATTAAAAAGTAATGGTTAGACAATCGATTGAGGGAGTTTTTATTAGTTGGTCCAAAATAAGAACGATAATCTACAAATCTGTGATCTATCGTGTCCAGTGGAGAATGGAACGTACCGTGTCCCAGGTGTGCCTTGTCACAGGAAGTTGTGATACTCCATAGAGCCAGAAAGTGGTCATGGGAAGGAGTGCTGGCAGTGATGCCACCAGTAGATTGAGTGCGATCGACATGGCGGTGGCAGCTCACCGGTGGCTGTGATGCTATCGCAAAAAAGGGCTGTCTGGAGGCACATGAGCAATTCGCGGGACCACTCGTATTAACACCACTTAAATCGTTTGATGAGACACTGCTTCGATTATCTGTGAGTCATTTTTGGATGCACTACTTCACTCAATTCACTGGTTCATATCGATGCACACCAGCCAACAATAACCGTATCACAAGGTAAACAATGCAAAAATGCGACAGTTGACAATTTTCAATTTCTCTTGGTACCGTCGTGGGATGAGATAGATGAAATAAATGGCAACGAATAGAGATCAACTCTTCCAAGGGAGCACTTTGTTGAACAAATTTGGCACAATTTTCTTAGAGTGATTTCACTTATGGTCGACAGTAATTTGCAAGAAAAGATAAATTTCACTAACCAACACAATGGACAACTACAAAACTACACCCCAATCAGGTCCAATCTGAGTCAGCGATGCTGAGCGGCATTGGCTTTTATATACTGGACTAGACTAGAAAACCGAGCACTACCAGTGGGCAACGAGTGTGACGATCGTCGTAAACCGTTCGTTTGAATGCCAGCTTTGGACGAGCTCGGGTGAAGAGTAAAAGTTTGCTTAGTGATTGTCGGCTGTCCGAATAGACAAATTAACTTACCGGTGATGGTGGCAGTAGGCCGAGAGAAAGAGAGAGAGAGAGAGAGAGAGAGAGAGAGAGAGAGAGGGATGCTACATTCAGTGTGGCATGCCTTCGGATTCAAGTGAGAGGGAAGAGATTGGTGAGCGTGGCGAACGTGCTGGGACGCGCGTCGGTTCACACTTTAGGTCGAGACCGGCATCGCGCCGACCACTGGTCGCGAAAGAGAGTGAGAGCAATGTGCTAGAGAAAGGAGAGAGAGAGAGAAAGTCTGGCCATCCTCCTGGCGAGACTTTCGAAAGCAGTGAGTCAGTGAGGCACTGGGTCGGTGGTGTTCATATTGCGCTCAGTGGTGGTCAAAAATTTGTCAGTGGCAGTCAGTGGCGAGGGGTGACCATGCATGGATGAAGACAATACGGTGGCCAGTTCGCTTAGATGACTCTAACAGAGGGCCAGTTCCAGTTTTCACCTACAACGGTGAGGACAGTGGAGAAAGCGCATCACTAACGCATTAGCTATTTTTATGACTAGCTCGGTCACTGTTGCTATTGTTTAATGAAAACACACACACTCTCTCTCCACACACACGAACATCGTGTACGGACACTTTTCTGATTCTATTAATCCCTTCACGATGCGTCGTCAAGCGACATGATGACACTCAAATCAAGCGGTAGATGCGTTAAGATAAAAAGGAGGCTTACCAGGTAGTTTTCACAAAAATTGAAAGCTGTTAAGTGTGGCTATAATAAGTGGTACCGTTGAGGTGAGCAGTGATGATGGAGAATGTGACCGTGCCACTTTTCGCAAAATGGATTAATATATGACGCATTGTCCACTGTGTCCGCGACTGCATCCATTCCTCACAACACTCGGACAAACCTCTATTAGTGAAAATGCTAATTGCAATGGTGGTGAGTGTTGGTGAGTCACCCAGTGAGTACCTCATATCTCGCGTCAATCATAGTTTTGTTAGTTATTTTAGATAAGGACAAAGAGAGAAATGGACCAAGATGGTACAAATAATGAGAGATGCAACGCTTGTCTATCAAATCAACTATCACTTTCATTATAAACATTTCTTGGCGTTGACGCTTGCTTTTCAGCTGGTTATCCCAAATATTAGATTGAAGATAAGACGACATGTCGTTTGAAATATCAACTGGTGTCTCAATTAAAATTACTTATTGTTAATAAACCACTACTCATTATCGCTTTAAGAAACTTGTGGATGTGCAAACAGGAATTTTTGTGCAAGATGAAAAAAACGATGATGCAAATTCACTACCTATAGGTATACCTGGAAGCGAATGTCCTTTTCATTTTCCCCTGAGATCTGGGTCACTCTTCCCTAAGGTCTGCATTAATTTGTGGCACCTCCTTTGGACTCTTGCCAACACTCCTCCACGATCCAGTCTCTCCTCTTCCTCACGCACTCTCATCTTATCAAATCGAATAATTATGTTTTTATACTTTGTAACATTTATTTATTAGTTAAGAATCTTAATGGGTCCAAAATAGTCTAAATCGTGGCTTGTCATTAGTAGTCTAAATCGTGGCTTGTCATTAGACTTGTGATTGAACATATGAATCAATAAGTATTGAGTATGGGCTATCATATGTCTAGTTTAACCCGTTAGACACTTGGCTTCTGTAGACTAGGTCAAAGGAGGAATTAATTATGACTAATTTCAAAACACTTAATTCTGTAAGCGGGTGTTCTTTAGCAAAGCACGACACTAAAATACTCCAAGCACATCTCGCAATGATATTTTACTTGATTCAGAAATTGATAAATTGATTGAACACACAAGGGTACCATTTTGCTGGTCGATTATGACGTGCTACCCATTGAGAGAACGAGTTAATTTAATTTATTAGCGATTGGTGTGCGATAATTGAGCACACTATACCCGAAGGCATCTTCGCATCATTATCAGTACTAGTAGATAAAGTCTATCAAACAAAACCAAAAATAGAGTTTAGTTTAAAACACGGTATGTTGTCTAGACAATTTCAAGTAATGATAGGTTTTTTTCTTCTTGTTGTTTTGTTTTTTTACGTTCGTCTTGTATTCCAATGAAGCTATGCGCGCGTGAGCCAAGAGAAAAGAAGTTTGCGAGATCGCAGAAGTGTCGATACTGCGAGCGCGAGTGTCGTTAGGATGGTCTCTGCTGCCAGCCACAGACAATGGCACCAACGAATACTTGGATTCACTTTCTAATTTTATAAATTGTCTTTTCCTGACCACTAGCCATCAACGTTCCAGATAAATAAGAGAGAAAGAGAGAGAGAGAGAGAGAGAGAGAGAGAGACTTCGTGGAAGCTAATGATAGTTCTTTTGCCGTGTCAGAGTGAAGCAAAGTGGTGGCGTATGTGAAAGCGCTTTACGGACACTACCACCGCAAACAATTGATGATGCAAGGCAAAGGGTAGAGAATGGAGAAGAGAAGAGTTAAGTATGTGTGTGAGTGAGTGTGTGCAAGTATCTAGCTATACTATAGACACCGTTATCATCCACTTACACTTCACCCTCAAATCAGACCTCAAAGCAGGTGAATCGTGCTTGGCCCTAATCGTCCGCTCTCCATCTAACCTTTGTAGTGTGCATGAACAATCCACTCGATGTGTTGTGATTTCACAAACTGACAGCTCGATAGCAACAAAATTTGCTAGTGCTATAGTTTGGGCAAACAATCAATAAAGTTTATAATAAACCATATAATTTGACAAATGTTAATTAGAGCTTTATTTAAATTAGTGTCTTTGTGAAAATTTTGACTAGAAAAGAAAGTTCTTTAGGCGACATTTGTGTATGATTTAAAATTTTAATTTAATCTAATTTTCTAGTTATATTTTTCTGAAAATCTGTTGTGCTTCTTACAAAATTTTAATACACTGTTTTGATTTTTTTCGAAAAGTTATTCGAAATAAAATAACTTTGATCTTAATTTTTTTAGAAATTTGCTCAAAGTAGCAACGGTAGAGAGGCGACTTTAATTCTCAAAATCGATGCCACTCACTCATCACAACCATAACTGTTGCATACTAGATAAAGTAGCGGTGAAGTGATAATGCACAATGCATTAGCGTAATTCTCCGTGGGAAACTGCATAAGTGAACACATTTGCCGATGTGCCCATCAACTCTCTCCCTTACTTTCCCATAGATTCACATCATGGTGTACTTTTGAAAACCACGCTAATCACATTCTGAAAATGTTGTATTTTGCACATGCTTCTTTAAATTTAAAGCATTTTGATAAAGAAGCTAGTACTGTTTAAAATCGGAAAAAAAGACAAACAGGAATTGCTATATAATTAAATTGAATCATATATGATTGAAAATGCATGGTTATACATGTTTCATGTTTCATCATGCCAAAATTAGTCTACAGTACCGCTTTAAATTTTTCTGAAGAGAAAAGTAAAGCAGGTTGAGCGTTATTTTGATGTTCGATTTGAGAAAAGTGAAGCTTTGTGATTCACAATTTGTGAACTATGTTCGAAACTGTACTTTTCCATTTACTTTCTCTTTACTTTACTACAATGTTGCTTCAAGTGTTGCTCTTCAAATTTACATGCAAAAAATGAAGTAAAGTGAGAAGTAAGCAGTGTTCGATTTTTTGTATTGTAAAAGCTACACTGCTTTCAATGGCTTAGTGAAAAGTGAAGCACCACTGAATTTTTAAAGAAAATATGTACTAGGTAAAAAAATTTAATAAATTGGGAGAATGATTCAAAATTATAAAATTAATTCTTATAGATTGATGCCGCAAAGTAACGGTACAGTGTAACTGAGTTTGTGAACAACCGCGGAGAGGGAGAGAGAAGCGCGCGACAGGCTGTCGGGGACAGCACGCTGTTGTGTTTTGACATGCAGTGTCACACTAAACGTTCAAGTGACGTGTTGTGCTCCTCTTGTTGAAATCCCACGCACTACCCTAGCTTGGTTGCGTCAGTGGTGGTGCCAAGTGGAGTCATCTCCATCCTGGCAACATGGGTGGAAGTTTGTACCATGTTGGTGATAATCTAACACCAGTCTTCGACGATGATGATCAGAGTGAGTATCCATCCAAGAGGATCAAGTTGGACCTGGAAGTCGAGCCGAAGCGAGACGAGGTCGCCACAGTGGAATTGTTTCCCATGGATGTGCAACACTGGGCAGATCTGATGGCGTGCCATGTTTTTGACCAGCAGATTAATCTGTGGTTTCCCGCGGTTGTCACTCTCGACTCTCGTTCTGTCTTCATCAGATCACAACCGGGCCTGGCGTTGATGGCCAACAACCCTCGGTATCAACTCGATTCCAAAAAGACCATTTGTTTGGCTCGTTGGCACTTTCAATCGATAAGTTTTGTCAAGAAAACTTCGGATCAAATGATTGTGAAGTTGCACATGCACAGGCCCAAGTTGAATGTGACTTTTGATTTCGACAATGTTGATAGCTTAGATAAGTTTGTCAGCATGCTACTGGAAAAAGTTCCTCAACTTGCAGTTTTTAATCCACAATCTTTTGTCTACTTCCTTGGTGAGGAGATGTTGGGCAAGATCAAACAATCATTCGATCTCATAGGCCGACCTTTCACTCAATTCTACTATATTGCAAACGGTGATCGAGAACAAGAATCAATCATTATCGACAAGATGATCAAAGAGTTGCGATTTGAATTCACTCAAAACCTCGAGTTGATGAAGAAGAGGATGAAGATTAAAGACGCTGGCTACAAGCTCATATTGAAACAATATGCCGAGTATATCAGCTTCAAAGTTTCACGTTAAGTTTGTTTTTTACATATTTTTTAATCATTATACTTTACTACTTTAACCACTTTTAAAATGTGATTCCATTTCTTACTTTTTTACTGTTTTTTGTCTCACTATATATATAAAATGTACTTACTTAATTATAAAAATATTGAAAACTGACATGTATATTGTTTTTTGCGCATTAAGTTACATTCTCAATATAGCTTTGCATATTGATCAAGTCACGAAGAGTGAATGAGTGAGAAAGAGAGAGAGAGAGGTGGCGAGAGAAGTGGATCATGTGTGCTGTCATCGCACCAGACTGGCATTCCATCTGTCAGCCATGCAACTTCTCTTCTAACTTGATGTGTCTGACTGCCCGACCAATGTCAACACGCCAACCGATACTTTGGGGGGTTTGTTCTCCATCTGGCTCACCTGCCCCTCATTCGCTCATCGAATGGGCACATTTTGTGCCGTGCGCATCGTTTTTCACCTCACTAATGACTGACTACTGCAAAGTGGAATATCATCACAAATAAAAGTAATTCCTCTGACAGCTCTAATGCACAGGACAACTGGCCACCCGCGGTGACGCCACACTGTTGAGGTAAGCTATGTTTGGCGTCAACTCACATCACATCACTATATCCATTTGTCTCTCAATCGTAGTTATGATTATATCACACAATTAGTGGTGTCAACACGGAAGCAACAGGTATCTTTTTCTGGTCAATCTTTAATTAAAATCTTACAAACCATTGTCAATTTATATATAACACATACATTATTATTATTATTAATAAAATCTTATAATGAAAAAAAACTCAGATGACAAATTTTGCAAAATATATAAGGCGTTTTATGTTTTCGATACAAAATTGTTCAATGTATTTTTATTTATTATATATATCAATTTCAATGTTTTGTAAGGTTTTAATATCTAACAATATCTGCTAATAAAAACGGTTTTTGTTCGATCGATTTATATAAACCTAAAATTTGAAAGTCAATTATTGCTCCTCCATCTACATCCAATCATATAAAAAAATAAGTTAAGTGATGTATTTTGCAAAATATACAAGAAGTGGATTTATAAGTGGACAACGTGAACACTACTTTCATTTACCAATCTAAATTAGTCTTGGTGAACGCCTACTAAGATGTACTTGCAAGTGCGTTTACTTATCGTGTCGTCAACTTATTAGTTTGGGATTTGCACAAATCTCAATGCATCAAGGGATAAGCTGGAATAACATTTTCTCATCAATACCAAAAGCGATGATTGACATTGGAGCTGGAAAACTATCTTGTCGATCTATTGTTTCGCTTTCTATTTTGCACATTGTGTGTGGTTGACATGTGTGCGGTGATACATATCTAAGAATAACTCGAGTGAAACGATGTAGTGCCGATGGTTGGATTGCGTGGTGATAGCGGTAGCATTGCCCTCGATGCCTCTCTCTAATGTCAATGTCTCACCAACCTGTCTACACCGTGTTTCGATGGATTATTGAACCAAGTGAGTGGCCAACTTGACTGGTACTGACACGAACCTAATTGACCACAACAACAAATACATCTCGAGAAAGTGAGAGAGTGAAGAGCATCTCGAATCACTGAGCCATCTAATCGAATCATTCTGTACCGCGATAACTACTCACCTTTTCACTTTTACTTGACGTGTTACTATTCTTATCAGAGCAATTTTACGCCACTTTTGGCATCTTCAAATACACACACCATGATTTGTTTTATTTTAACAGAGACAACAATTATAAAGCGTTTAAGAGCAAAATATAACCCAAAAACAGATATTTTTTAATTTACTGAATAGTGAGTAGTGAAAACCAAACGATTTACTTCAAGACATCCAAGTTAGCGATTCATCACAACTAATAGCAAACAAACAAATATTTGGTCCTTGGAGACGCTCGGCTGCTGTAGTGATGCTATTTTGGCCATCGCCGTTAATTCGATTGGCCACCGTCGTCATTGGTCAATTGTTTCGGTAAACTTGTGTCAAATTCGGCCGAGAGAGAGATGGAGATTGGAGAGTGGTTGACCAAGCTTGATGAGCCGGTGTAGAACGCTGCAAGGGGGCAAGTTCAAGAAGCAATTGCCTTAGAGCACTAAAAATGGCTTCTCTACAAGAGAGAGATGGATGGAGTGCGCTATGGTCACCTCCTATGCCGATATGCCATTGCGTCACAGCCGGTGCTCATCTCGCCCGACCAATTATGACAGCCAATTCAATCACTCAACAACAGCATCTCTCTCATTCACTCTCGCTCTCTCACTTCTCGCTTTCTCTCTTTTCACTCACTCACTCAATCACTCTCTCTCTCTCTCTCTCTCTCTCTCTCTCTCTCTCTCACTCCCCTCGTACCGCCTTAGTAGTCAGACTTAGTCACACTTGTAGTGTGCCAGTTTGAATGCTTCTGAATTTAGACTACTGATCCATTTTTTCACTTTTTGATTATTGCAGATTTTTCAAATTTTAAATTAAAAGTCTAATAATAATATCTGATTTTATACCATTTTTGCCCCCACACACACACGCACATACAAAGTATACTCTATCGATATTTTGTTCCAAAAAAATAAATTCCATACAAAAACAAATGCAATCGGTAATACAGTCTATCAAAAAAATATATGTAAAAAATACCAATCTTTTCAGGTTTTTGTTGTTGTTGTTTCCGAAAGTGATCGAAGCGAAACCAAAGACCTTTAGGTTCAATCCATCTGAAGAACTGGTTTTCATTGCCAATCACCCACTTCAATTCGATTGTATTCGGAAGAAGATATCGTTTTGCTTGCTCAACCATGCATGTCATAAATTTTATAACTTATGCTGTATGAAACTGGAAATGTTGCAATGCACTTGCTCAACCAATTTAAATTCATACAAATCAATCAAATTAAAATATTTGACACATAGTTATATGACACGATTCAATTAAAAGGTTTTCGTTGATGCCAATTCATTACTGGCTTTTAATTTTGAAAAATCTCAAAAACATTTCTAAAAATGGCATAAACGAGTACCTGGCAATTGATTGGTCTCAAATCCCTAAGTGCAATATGAAGCGATCAGTTGATTGGCTAGCGATTCACAATAGCAATCGTACACAATCATTCAGTAGATGTCAAACTTAAAGAGATGGCAGTTTTATATGCAAAGCATCGCTGATTGCTACTGATTTTAGACTCCCTCATTTGACGCCGTCAATCCACACGTACCGTTTTGAGATTGAAGCGAAAACGCCTGCCACTCAATCAAATGTGACGAGCACCGGGCGGGGAAAGTGACAAATCAGAACAAACATGTGTAGTTCAAACCAAATCGCTAGTGAAAGGTCCATCACCGAGTTCGGGAGAGAGAGAAAGTGAGATACCACCCTCAAAAACTTTCTCCCTCAAAATTACACGGTTTTGTTAACGATCCGCCTCTTCGATTCAACCTGTCTCACAACTATGTAACTTAGATTGACAAAACAATTAAACCACGTTTTATAAGATGCATTCCTTTCATAAACAGCGTTGTAATTATTGATTCTTATTTTTAATTACTATCTAGAGATATTAAATTATTGGCTTTGCAATACCAAAAACAATCTGAAATCTAGTTTTAATATTTTTGCTTGAATAATCTAGAATGAAATCGAATGAATACTTTCTATTTCAGTAAAGACACCTGTAGATAAGCGAAAGTCAAACAAAGTGAGTATGATCGATTTAATTGGATTAGTTGGTCAGTGAAAGCAACCAACGCTACCCGAGTTCCTCTAGACGGTTGGTTGTGATGATGATCATATGATGATATTTATAAATCTCCAATGTCTTGCAGTGAAGAGCGAGCGAGAGTGAGTCAAAACAATGGACAGAGGACAATCCGTCACCAAAGTGCGGGCATCTCGGTCGGTGCACCGATGGTGGTACCACCGAGGGCGAGTGGTGGTGTGCACACCTTGAACCAATCCATACGCGCCACTTCGAAGATTAATGGCCTTCTAGCTGCGCCAGGGAGTGATAGCCAACGTGATACCCAAAATAAAGGGAGTGCCATGTGATACAGAACAACAAAGAACCTTCACAGTGATCACCATGTGGCGAGCAAGGGACACTGACCAGCAAAGAGTGAAGGTGGCCACTTGATCTATGTCGCATCCCTCACACTGCCATTCGCTTCACACCGGTACCATCGATGCTTTGCCTTCACTTTCCACTTCGATTGTCTCTCGTCTCTTCTGCGCACTCGGTAGCCATCCCTAACAATGAGGCCAGTTTAGATAGTATGCTTCTATCGATATCGTCACCGGGCTAAATCGAGCGGTGAAAGTTCAATTCATCATCATTGCATGTCCAGCCATTGCACTTTGTTTCTAACTCGAATCAGATATGAAAGCATGGTAGGATTAGCACCTACCATAAATAGACACTACCGATTCCAACTATATTGTAGCACGTCACCTTAGTAATCCACTTAGCAGATCAACACTTGATACATTCCGTCATCTGTTGGTCATGACAATCTTCACACCCTACCTAATTTGCAAAGTTCGGCTCTTGGCTCATTGTTTTATCCCACTAGCCTCTAAAGCCCGGCGTATGAGATAAAAACGTGAATAAAAATTACAATGTTAGACACTTTAAACCAAAATTAATAATATAGTAGTTAAGGCTAGCCTGCGGCCGTTGATACCCAGAGATGAAACTTGCCAGTTGTGATCAGTTTTGGTAATAATTTGGCTTAATTTGTAAATTTTAGACTTGTGATTTTTCGTGTGTTTTAACCTGTGTTAGAGCGTTCTAACACTTTAGTCAGTGAGAATGTTCTAAATTACCAATAGTCAATAGCAAGTGTGCATGAAAAATGACTTTTGTACAATTTGTAGACTACTCCAAACAGATATAATTGCATAAAACTTATATTAGAATAGATTATGTTGCGAATAACGCATTCAAAACATATGAGTGTTCAGTTTGTTTACCTCTATTGGGTCTAGCTTGCGCCATGTGTAGTATGCTAGTGACGCTTCAACTCCATTAGTCTACAACTATTCTTGGCTTTGTTAGACTTTGAGAGAGAGGGAGAGAAAGAGAAAGAGAGAGACAGACAGACAGACAGAGAGAGGGTCAGGTATAGTCAATCCTTTCTTCTCTCTTCCATAATTCTCGAGAAAGGGAGAGAGAGAGAGAGAGAGGGTCAGGTATGGCTAATCTTTTCTCCTCTCTTCCATATGTCTCGGGTGAGAGAGAGAGAGAGAGGGTCAGGTATGGCTAATCCTTTCTCCTCTCTTCCATATGTCTCGGGTGAGAGAGAGAGAAAAAGAGAGAGAGAGAGAGTGAAAGAGAGAGAGAGAGAGAGGGAGGGGGAGAGAGAGGGTCAGGTATGACTAATCCTTTCTCCTCTCTTCCATAGATCTCGGGCCCGTCTCGGGGCCGAAACCGGTTTTCTTGAGACAATATGCGAGCTGTCCGGTGAGTTATCCTCTTTCTGTGGTAAGCTGTGGTAAAGACACAAAATAAAAGTTCCATTATCTTTGGAACGGTAACTTGGATTGAGATGGCAATTTGGGAATCCCACCTTGATACTCATTCGAATAATCTGTGCAAATTTGAGTTCAATCCGATATGTAGTATTTGCTGGCCAGGTGTCTAGGATGGTGCGTTACTTTTTTATTTAGCCATCTGATGACAGGCGCTGCTTAATACATAGGCAGATAGACTGTGATACCACCCAGCGGCAAACGAGAGATTGCCAAGCCTTCCACAGTGCTTTGAAAAATTATTAAGCTTAAACAATCACACTTGTTGAGTGACACCACTTCACTGCCATCTCTGAGTCAGAATGTGAAATACTTGATAACCTATCGACAACGATGAGTCGATGAAAAGTAAGTTTTTTAATTTAATCATTGCATTAAAAAATGAAAACATAAACTATAAAAAGAGATCAAGTATAAAAAACAGTAATTGTCTTACTTGGGGCCAACCATATCCTCAGGCCGAACGTGTTTGTCAAACTGTTCCGAAGTGAGATGGCCGAGTTTCATGGCAGCTTCTTTGAGACTGAGGCCTTCTGCGTGAGCTGTTTTAGCGATCTGAGCTGCCTTGTCGTAGCCAATGACCGGATTGAGTGCGGTGACCAGCATGAGGCTTTCGCGCATTAATTGCTCAATCCGCTTCTCGTTTGCTCGAATACCTTGCACACAGTTAGCGGAGAAAGAGACACTTGCGTCAGCAAGAAGTTGAATCGAGCGCAACACATTGGCTACCATCATAGGCTTAAAAACGTTCAACTCGAAGTGACCCTGCGTGCCACCAATGGTCACGCCCACATGATTGCCCTGCACTTGTGCGCACACCATCGTTAGCGCCTCACACTGGGTTGGATTCACTTTTCCAGGCATGATTGATGAACCAGGCTCAAGCTCGGGTAGAATTAGTTCGCCAATTCCACTTCTGGGCCCACTGGCCAACAAGCGGATATCGTTAGCAATCTTGTTGAGACTACAAGCTACTGTGTTGAGAGCACCTGACAGCTCGACCAAAGCGTCATGTGAAGCCAGAGCTTCAAACTTGTTTGGCGCCGAACGGAAGTTAAGACCGGTAATTTCCGAAACGTGGTGAGCCACCGCAGAGTCCCAGCCCTTACGAGTGTTGAGTCCAGTACCTACTGCGGTGCCACCAATGGCTAGGTAGTAGATTCGTGGCTCCATTGCAGCCTTGACTCGTTCAATTGCGAACTGCACCTGAGTGGCATATCCAGTGAATTCTTGTCCCAAAGTAAGTGGTGTTGCATCTTGAAGATGAGTGCGACCAATTTTGACAATCGACTTGAACTCATCCGCTTTGGTTCGCAGTGCTTGAAACAATAGATCAAGAGCTGGTATTAAAGTCTTGTTGGCTTGCATAGCCACGGAGATATGCATTGCAGTGGGAAAAGCATCATTGGACGACTGCGACTTATTGACATGATCATTCGGGTGAACCAAACGTTGAGCGCCTCGTTGTCCTCCCAGAATTTCCGAAGCTCGATTGGCAATCACCTCGTTGCAGTTCATATTAGTCTGCGTGCCACTGCCAGTTTGCCAAATCACCAAAGGAAACTCATGCTTTAACGATATCTTCTCCTCAATAATCTCATCGCACGCCTTCTGAATTGCATTGGCAATCTTTTCATCAAGATCTCCGTTTTTCGCGTTGACAGCCGAGCAAGCCTTTTTGAGTATTGCTAATGAGGTGATCACTGGCTTAGGCATCTGTTCCACGTTCCAATCGCCAGAGCCAGTTCCAATGCGGAAATTGTTCCGCGACCGTTGCGTCTGAGCACCGTACAGTCGATTCACCGGTACCTTGACAACACCCATCGTATCTTTCTCTTCGCGAAATTGTCCACTGGTAGCGCTCTCTGAACTGGCGGCACGTTTCGGCACCTGATTTGTCTTGCAAATCCACTGGTTGAAAGTGGAAGACATCCTCGATTGTCCCACAGACTTGTAGCAATAACGCACCAAACTCAATCTCGAATTCCAAATCATGCTTGTGATTGTTTAAGCTGATCAAATGTTGCGAAAATGTTAGTCAAATTAACAAATCGAACACGTGTCTGTTAGCCGGCACGAATGTAAACAATGAGCGTGGCGAGTCACTCGAGCTCACGCGTTGCCTAAATTACTGTGTCTATGAGAGCCGCTCTCCTCTTTCTCTCTGAACACCTCACCTGCATATTCCTCCATGTTGATATTTATCTTATGGCTATTAATAAGCATCATTAACGATTTATTCAAAGGTTAATTTTACTATAATTCAGCCATGAGTTGTGAATTATTTGAATATATGGCTGGATCGATACGCTCAAGTTGCTATAGCATATCAAGAATGATTAAGAATTTTTTGAAAGAAGAGTGAAAATCTACGTGACAATTCTTAGCTGTTTTCGACATTTCACGTTAAGCATTAATTAACAATTTATGTGAATATGTATTTTTTGTAAATCGTAATAAAATTCAGGTAATTGTATAACTTTTACATTAATTGCTTATTCGTCTCAATCCCGTGAGGTTGCGCTAGGCAACGAGCACGAAATGTCGATAGTGAACGTAGAGTGCAATCAATTCTCCCGGGGTTCACCTAGGGCTAAGTTATTTTTGTGCTTTCGAATAGTTAGACTCATAGTTACTAAAAAGCATTTTTGATACAGCAAAGCAAAAAGCAGCCATGTTCAATCCACGTAAAGTGAATAATTTCTTCTACAACACCACAAAATGGATGGTAGAAGGCTCGAAAAATCGGAAACATTTCACCTTGTTAGGATATCGCTTTCCTGCCAATGCTTTGTACGCCTTGGTCTTTGTTCTGATAACTTTAGAGCTAGTGCGAATTTGCATTCTCTTACCAAACGATGAGTTTGATTGGAGCCCACTTGCCAATCACTTCTTTCGCCATTACGACACACATTTTGGCATTAGTCTGATCTTCATTGAAGTGATGACACTCTACTCATTCATCACATTCTTCTTCACTCCATATTCAGACCTTCTAGTTGGTCACTTGCTCTACGAGCTCAATGTAGCCAACACGAATCTGTATCGAATTTGCTCGAGCCAAGAGCAAGAGAAAGCGAAAACTTGGACTGGTTACCTGCGAACATTGTTTGCGCACCAAGAGGTGGATCTGGTGAGGTTTGCTCGGTACCGCTTGCCACATTTTCCCAATCTTTCCGTTTACTTTCGACTAATGCTTGTTAGACTGCAAGTGTTTTCCGAGCGGATGATGCTTGGATTACATGGATTAATGTGTAAGTTGGCGTGCATTGCTTGAAGATGTCTCTTAACGTGCATTCGTTCTTTAGACGTAATTTTTACTTCATTCATGATTTATTTCTACCCCATTTTGGCGAAACCCTACCTTGAGTATCAAGTCTCCTTCTTCATATACTGTCCTTTGATTTTGCTTCTTAATTTGTTTATTTTCATGCAAATGTTATACGTGAATCGAATCTTCTTTCTGATCATCTACTTGATAGCGGTTGAGGTGAGAATCTACTCTAGTCATTTGAAGCAGTACAACGCTCGTCTCGGCATGACGGCTGCTCGCTTACAAAGCACTCAGATGTGCTACCTCAACCTCTCGGTGGTGAATCACTTTTTGCGCGAGCACACTCTGGTGTGTTATCAAGTGTTGCAACAGAACCAGGAGTTGTTCGCCAAAATGTTTCTCACCTTCTTTCTCACCATAATGCAGATGAATATTTTGCTAGTTAGCCGATTGATCTTTTTCACCCTAAATGAGATGGAACAATTTGTGTTTGTATGCATCAGTGCACTGCAAGGTTTGAATGTAGTATGTCTTCTTCTCTTCATTGCCCACCTAAGCTACCGGATTCATGAACCCAAACGCTACTTGAACTCGATCCAGTTAGCTTTGAGACCACACCACATTAGCTATAAGCTTAAAGTGGACCAATTGTTTGATCGTGTCAGTTCTACCATGCGCAAGTATGGCTTTTCCTTTGGATCAATTGCAATTCTCACCAACAACTCTGTTTTTCATGTATGATTTGAAATTTTAGATTTTATCTAAGTTTAATTTTATTCTAAAATTACTTACAGATGCTTCTGGTCTATGTTGGATATTTTATATTTGTTGCAACTCACTTTCTTTAAACTATGTGATCTATATATAAAAGCAGCACCGACTTTACACAAGGTCACTTTTGCAATACTTGAAAAAATTAAATTATAAAATTGTTATTAAAAATTTATAACTTGTAATGAAAGGGAAGTTGTTCAAATAGGTTTGGTTTCTTAGCAACCTAGTATTTCGCAGTGAATTTGTTTAAAATGGAATTTATTGTGTGTAAATTGATTTGGGAGACTCACGTCGTACAAGCCGCCTCTTTACAAACGTTATACAATTAAGAGTTTACAAATTTATTACGTTCAAGTCTTTATTGCTCATTAATATATTTAGCACCTGAATAGATTTACACCTGAGGCGATTTTCTTCTTGATTTGCTTTGGATGTCTTATTTTTTAAATACAGTTCACGTAAAAGGATACTCTGACACACATTTGATTGACATGAAAACTTAACAAGATTTTCAAAGATTACAAATTGGTGAAATTACAAACATGCACAACTTCTTGCAAGCGAGTCATCTGTTCTATTGCACTTGGAAGATGCTGATGCAGTACTCACAGTGGCGCAAGAAACATGGCAATCAAAAACTTTGGCTCCGAGTCGAACTGTTTTACGCGGCTAACTTTCTTTGGGTGCTCGGAGAGTTGGTCACCAGTTTCTTGCTTCTCACCTGTGGGACAGCAGATCTTAAGCCTAACCACTACTGGACTCCGATGATCAATATTTATCTTTCACGTAACGGAATTTTCGATGCATTCTTCTGCTTAGTTGCTATGGACATCATTCTTGTCGCTCTTTACTCTATCAAAACCTACTATTTCACTCCGTTTTGTGATCTCCAGACGGGGAAACTTCTGTATCAACTTCTAGTAGTCAACTATGACCATTATCAAGAAGCACTTATTTTCAAGAAAAAAAATAAACCAAAACATTTTAAAATTAAAAATATATTTAACCAATCGACTAGTGATCTTAAATCACTGATAAATTTTAATACAATGTCTCAAAACGTAGATTTTAATAGATTTTCCAAAAAACTTTTGAAGCACTTGGAAACTATTGCACCAAAGTTGCGACTTAAATTGATTTGGATGCAACGCTTGGCTGAAGTTGATATTGAGTGGAGCTACAAGTCAACCCTCTTTGGCTATTGTCTCTACATCTACCAATTATCACCCATCATGGCAGCACCCTATTTTGGTAAACTCCATCCAATCTTGATAGCTCTTTACCTGGCTCAAGAGTACTTTACTTCGGGAATTTTACAAATGAATTTTATGATGAAAATTAATTGCATGCTTGTATTTCTTACCTGGTTCTTATCCGTGTTCTACACTAGCCATATTGGACAGATTAATCATCAATTGAGTGTGATGGCAAATCGCATGCAAACTTGTCGACCATTTCCTTCGAACCGATTGTCCCTGTCCATCTTGACCTACTATCTACAAGAGCACACCAGAAGTGTGTGTCAAATTTTAACAATCAACAACGAATTTTTTGGTCATGTAATTCTAATGTTATTCTTCAACGTGATTCCAGTGCACGCCATTGTGGTGTCACGGGTTCTCTTCAAGCCAACTCTCGATTTCTCTGATCGTATTGCATGTTTGGTTATAAGTCTAATGCAATTGGCAATGATCTCAGGTCTCATGTTTCCATTGGCACATCTCAGCAAAACTCTTCACCAGTCGAGTGGTTCACATCCTCGAATTCAGTTGTGGCTCGAATGCAAGCATCTTCATTACAAACTCAAGCTTGACTCACTGCACCAAAGACTCACTGACAAGACTCAGTATGGCTTCAAGGTGGGACCCTTTGCTATCATCACCAAGGCTTTCATTTTTGAGGTTTGTTTTTTTCTATATTAATTGTTTCAATTTTTTCTGATGAAATGTGGTGAATTTTTAGATAATTTCAATCTACGTCGGATATTTTATGTTCATCTTAAAAATTATTACTTGACACAAAAACGAGCGCCATCTTGTGTCATCTTCATATCTACCGTAGTTATAAATCATTCTATGACATTTTGTATAAAAGTATGTCTGTGATGTAACAAAAGAAGAAACTTTTCTTCAAAAAAGGCGAAACACTGGGCAAAGTTATAGCCCTCTCCCTGAGAGAGATAGTAGAATCGACTCTCGCTGAGCGAGAAGCCCAACACTGCGGTAGGATATACAGGGTTTGGTTCTACAACCGTGTCGCGCCTCTCTCTCTCTCTCTCTCTCTCTCTCTCTCTCTCTCTCTCTCTCTCTCTCTCTGTAAGGTGTAAAGACCGTCCTATTTCTCGGTTCATACTAATGAGGTCACCTCAGTCAGGTCAATTGGGGTAAGGTTAAGATTTACATTTCTTTTAATTGAAAATTTAATTTATTAATATTATAATACCCTTATCTTTTATTCTTCACATAAAAATGCTCATGTACAGTAGTCACTAGTAATACTCATTAGCTTTACATATATTACAGTTTTACTCATTGTAATTGATTGGGTTTTAAATTCAGATTTACTTATACAATCTCTCCTTCATGGTGGTTTCTATGTATATATTTAAAATAAAACAGTTAATATATTAATCAATTTTTTTCTTTAATTAAAAGTTCTCTTTCCTGAGAAAATCGAAAAGATGAAGTCTCCTACTCTCATGTGTTCTCGCATTTCTCTCTCTCTCTCTCTCTCTCTCTCTCTTCCATCTCGATTTTTTTGTTTGGTTAATTTTGCCCAAGTGAAATAAAGCTAATTAATCTTCTCACCCTTGACTAAGAAGAAAATAAAGAGAGAGAGAGAGAGAAGAGCGACTCATTAAATCAAGAAAATTAGTTCTCTTTATCTTGATCTGACTAATATGATAACAAGAAAAAGAATTAATATAAATCAAAAAGAGAGATTAAACAACTTAGAAAAAACAAAAAAAAGAAAATTAAATCAAATCAAGAAAAATACTGGATTAAACTCTATCTCTCTCAATCTGTTTCATTCTCTCTCTCTCTCTCTCTCTCTCTCTCTCTCTCTCTCTCTGAACTCTTCTGTTCTCACACTTAAGTCTCAATTAGCATTGGCATGAATTGACTTCAAAACTAAGGCAAAGAAGAAGGGGTAAAATAAAATATGTGAGAAAGTAAACGGTTCTCATCGAGTGACGCGACATCTGTTTTTGGTTCGATTTTGAGACTCTCTCTCTCTCTCTCTCTCTCTCTCTCTCTCTATTTCTCGCCCTAAATTGCATAAACTCTTAATTCCGATTTTGTACTCACACTGACACAATCCGGTCCGAATATATCTAGAGAAATTGCAATACAGGGAAGCCAGCCTTAATTTTTCTAATATATCTAGAAGTTACATTGTGACTAAAATATTTTTTCAAATATATTAAGATTCTAAAACAAAGCAAACAGCAATAAAAACAAGATAGGAAAGTTATAACTAGTGTATAATATAAATTATCTTTTATAAAAATTGATAGAATTTCTGAATATATCTAAAAATTAAAAAAATTCAAATTAGTTTTGGATATATTTGTAAATTTTTCTATATATAGTTAGAAAACAAAATCTAGATATATTTAAGAGAAAAACAATTTTCTGAACAACAGAGAGACGCAAAGAAACATATACCCGCTATTCGTCAAGGTTGGGAATGTGAGAGAGGGAGATAGAGAGAGAGAGAGAGAGAGAAGGTGAGAAGTAAGGGAGGGTGAGAGAGTATGAGAAAGAGTGTGCAAAAGAAACAGAGTTGAAAAAGATGTGGATAGAAAATGAGAGAGAAAAAGAGCAAATGAGAAGAGTGATGCTACATGAAAAATTGTAATTAAATTTCTTTTTGCTTTGATAGCTTTATTTATGTCTCACCTGATCTCTCACTCCCTCCCTTACTCACGGTGTGAGATTACATTTATAATATATTTTACGGATGAGCCTTTCTAATGTAATTTACGAACACTTCGCTTGTACTCAAATTGTACTTAACTTACACGCATGAAAAATAAAATAATTATAACAATAAAGTAATGAAAGTTCCGTAACAATGATTATAATAATGCTACTGGTTCAAGGACTGGGATGGTTTGGAATGTGGTTTGGCCGCGCCTTTCAAGTCATTTACAACGTATTAATTAATAACATTCATAGCATTTTTATACTATATAGTAACAATAAAATAAAAAACCGACATGTGAGTCACATTAGATAGCTAATTAAATATATGCATTGTAGGCAGAGAAATAATTATTTCAGACTTGGGAAAGTCATGTGTGATTGCAAAATAATTATGTGACTGAGTATCATTAATTTAAAAACAGTTTAACTTAAAAATATTTTGTGAAAAACTGTTTAATATTTTTTTTAAAATCACGTAGACACTCGACGCTAATTATTAATTTAAAAAATTGAAAAAGAAAAAAATTAATAACAAAATATAATAAAGCATTGCATTTACTATTTGAACGTGGGCTTGCAAGCAAATGGATAACCCATTTTTAATACGTAATTTTTATTATCATACTGCTAAGCAGATGTTAAAATACTCTATTTATCATAATTCAAACGACAAAGATGAAACTAAATTAAAGAGTCAATTCCGTGTTCGCTATGATCTATTGTACGCTTGGATGTTTGTCTACAACATCTTGATCATGGTTTACATCATATGGATTAAATTACACCCACCGGAGGATGGAGCAGAAGCAATCTACTTGAACCCGATAGTGATCATGTTCATGGGTTCCAATGTGTACGATGAAGTGATGTGCACTGCTTCAATCAACATGCACCTTCTCGGAGGGTACGCGGTCTATCTACTTTACCGCAAGCCCTACATTCGCTTGTTCACCGGTCGACTTATTCATCAACTGGTGGTGCTCAATATGGATCTCTATCGGGAAGCACTCAACAGGAAAAAGGTGCAAGATATGATGACCAACAAAAATCTCTTTAGAATGATACGTCACAAAATTGCTCTAATCCTTCCAACAATTAAAGTTTATCGAGATAAAACAGTATTAAGTATGCTCACTAAATATCAACTGGCAAGCTTGCCAGGCATGCCAGTTTATCTTCGTCTTAAAATGATCTCCTATCAACTCTGGTTTGAGAGAATTACTTCCTTTCTCATAATATACTGCAGTAAGTGAAGCAGCTGAAAAGTTACTTGTTTATGACTGACACATATTTTTTTGATTCTAGTAATGCAAGTAGTTCTGGGGAATATTTTTGTATATACCCAAGTGATTAGGACTTATCAACAAAATGGCATTGCTAACTACATTGCTCTATCATGCATTGTGCCTCAGCTCAGTGTTACTTCCATTTCGAGCCTTTTTATGGCCAAATTACACTTTTTCTTTCTATTTATCTCTTGGTCATTGGGCAAAATGTATCGCAAGTTAATGTCACTAGTGGAGCGAAAAATCAGTTTCATGCAGCGAAACTTCTACAGGGGAGTCAGCAAACGAACTTACCCATTACCGTGTTTGTGTCAAAATGTGCGTCAACACACCATCTACTCACGTCAAATACTCACTCTAAATAATGAATTCTTCAGCGAATTGCTATTAGTATTCTTTGCCACCACTTTGCCGACCAACGCCGCCTATTCCATGTGGCCCTTTCTCAAAGAAATGAGTCCCGAAGAGACTTCAATGTGTCTTTGGTCTGTCATCTTTCAGCTCATTGTCTTTGCAGGCTTTCTTCTGCCTCAGGCTCAACTCAGCAAGGTGATTCATCGACCGACTCGACTTTTGCCTCCGATTCAGCTTGCATTAAACAAACGAGTAATTCACTTCAAACTCAAACTAGATGAATTCTACGTTCGCTTGAACTGTCAACGTCGATATGGCATGTCGATTGGACCCGCTAATGCTATCAGTTATTTTCTCATTTTTGAGGTTAGCCATCTAATGATATACAATTTAATTTCTAATTTATAATTTCAATAGGCTATTACAATCTACGTAGGTTTTATGGTTTTTATTCTTAAACTTAACATCATTGCATAGATGTTCAAGATTTGATTTGGAATATTCGTAATACGTAATTTGTTTATGTAATCATTATAATTGATAAAATAATAAAAACTCGAGTTACGTAAGTTGATTTGTAAAATCGAAGATCTCATTAGTTAAAAGTGGTTTATGTCGCTTAATCATTCGAAACAATGGACATATTCTGAATGATTTATTTTCCATTAAATTATTGATGATGTCCGGATTTGAAACAGACTTGAATCTTGTCCGTTTCCCAGTAGGTTTTCTACCAACTTTAGCTTAAAAAGTTAACTTTTATACCTCTTTTATTCGAAATTGTGAGTCTAAAGTAAATAAGAGTTCATTGTAATTACCATATTGTATTTCCGTTTGGTGTTGTTTGCAATGCTGACATGCATCACGTTTCATGCAATATTGATTGAGCCTTACCGACAACACTTATAAGTTCTCCAAGTGGTGATGGCACTGATGTGCTACGAAATACTGATCTCCTTGTCGGCATTCACCTTTTCTCTAAGCTGTACACGTTAACGTAATTTTACCTTTTCATTGAGTATGATCAAACTCTACCGTTTGTCGATGAAAGAGCACAATCACAAATTGTAAAGTGATGGTGTGCGATTGACGCTATCGCTTGATCTACTCATGCAATGCCTCTAGATCTAGTATGTCAGATAGGTCGTTAGCATGTCATTCTAACTCGTCAAATCTTTCAATTAAATTGTGAGTTTTTCTGTGAGCTCTTGCTTGTTTTCTTTCGCTCACCAACTCTACGTAACTTTATCTAGCATATTAGCATATTGACAGCTTCAGGTGCTGTCGCGTACCAAAGACAAAATGGCCTCAAATTTTGGTCGCGACAAGTGCCATTTTTTAGTGTTTTTTATTTAGATTTCTTGTGCTCATGATCTTGAAGATAAAAAGAAGCGTAAACTTGAAGAGTATACTTTATGAACGACTAACAGCCGGACGCAGATATTGTATTTCAATTTAGCCATTTCCCGCTATTTCTTACTTTATGATTTTGAGGTTAGACTGTGATGTTATGTTATAATATAAAATTACTAGTAAATTTGAGAAAAAAGCTAAAAAAGAAAATTTTTTTAATTCATTAGTAATTTTATAAAATCATTTGATTTTATAAATTCACGCTAACATATACACACAAAATACTCGCATCCGGTATACTAAATTTTAAAATTATTTTTGAATTTAATGAGGTAAAGTACCGTTTAAGTTAAACTTTAACCCTTTCGCTCCCGAAAGCGCTATCGAGACTTATGTGTTCGGCTCATTCAATTAGCGATATAAGGCTTATTTTTTTACTGATAATTTTTGTGATCGAAAGAGTTAAATTGAACAAATTTTGCCACTGTAAACTACACTACACTTAATTAAACCCTGAACTAGATTTTATAATTCGGTATACCGGATCAGAGTTTTATGTGTGTGGGTAATTCATGTAGGTTTCATATTTTTTGTTTAAAAATTTATAATTAAATAAAAATACTTAGTAACTAACTAAATCGAACCTAATTTGTTTTTGATGAATCTACTAATTTAGCCAAACTAACAGTTTTTAACTTTGAATTCAATTCGAATTCGACATGAATGAGTACTTGGTAAATATGGAACGTACCGATAATGAGTAGGGTTCATGTGGATGATGATGATTCGAAACGCACTGAGGTGCAGATGTCGTCAAATGAAATAGCGCACGTGGCTCTGAGTGAAGCTATATACATAATAATATAAATCACCACAAGAAGGCAGAGAGTCGACTCGACGAGTTCATGTGAACCTTGTATAGAGAGAGAGTGCATCAAGTGAGAGTGCAGTGCACACATGCGTACCCAATATATGTTGTTTTGATCAAGCCACATGTGTCAGTATCGCGTGTTGCTAGCATCAACTGCATCGAGATAGTCTCGTGCATCCCGCTCTTTATGATAAGACATAATACAAAGTATAAATATGTGTTGATTGTTTGTGGGAACTCACTATAACCTCTGCGAAGGTTGTTTTGACCAAGTGTTCATCGTCAATACCAAGAAATTCCACTATGGCAACATTGGCTAAAAGTAATTCTGTGCCCTATGGTCTATGAATGCTTTGTCATCCAGTATTTTATTGTTAGATATTTTCGTGGTGGGATGCAAGCGAACTCCATTTGGCACTTTTGGTGGCAAATTACGCGATGTGGGTTCTGTTGAAATGGCTTGTATTGCCGCCAAAGGAGCTATGGAACATGCTAAGATCGATCCTAATCTGATTGATAGTGTCACCGTGGGTAATATCATTTCGGTAAGTCTGGCTTCAAATATGTTAATGGTGTCTAAGCGTTTTTATGGTTATGTAGGATTCTCAAAAGAATGGAAGGCTTATCTCGCGTCACGTGGCTCTCATGGTGGGTGCTCGGGAAGACATTCCTTGTCTTACGGTGAACCGACTCTGCGGTTCGGGATTCCAAGCCGTGGTTACTGCCTCACAAGACATCTCGCTTGATGATGCAGAAATTGCTCTGGCAATTGGCAGCGAAAGCATGAGTCAAGCTCCTTTTGTGGTAATTCTTTTTTCCTCTTAATCTCGGTAGCGATCTTTCATCACTCTTTTTGAGTAGATGCGAGGTGCTCGATTTGGTGTTAAATTTGGACAAACTCCTCAGGTAAGCTCAAAAACTAAGAAAGTTGTCATTGCTAATCTGCACAACGACAATTATAGCTCGAATGTGGCCTAGGACTGGGAGACCCGTACGTAAATCTATCGATGGGCATGACTGCGGAAAATTTGGCAGTAAAGTACAAGATTAGTCGGGAGGAGTGCGATGAATTTGCTCTTTCATCCCAACAACGCTGGGCTGCTGCTCATAAAAGTGGAAAATTTAACAAAGAGATAGTGCCCGTGCCTATCAAGGTGAAGGGCAAAGAGGTAGCTATGGATGTGGATGAACATCCACGGCCAGACACTACTTTGGAGGGTCTGGCACGGTTGCGAACTGTGTTCAAAGAAGATGGCGTGGTCACCGCGGGTAATGCATCTGGCATTAACGATGGTGCCGGTGCACTCGTTCTGGCCAATGAATCCGCCGTGTCTCGGCATTCACTCACTCCACTAGCTCGCATTGTTGGCTACACTGTGGTAGGTTGTGATCCCAAAATAATGGGCATTGGACCAGCACCTGCTATTCGCAAGTTACTGGCAAAGAACAAGCTCACATTGGACCAAATCGATGTCATTGAGGTGAACGAGGCTTTTGCGGCGCAGTTCTTGGCTGTGAAAAAAGATCTCGGCCTTGACCTGAGCAAGACCAATGTGAACGGTGGGGCTATTGCACTCGGCCATCGTAAGTCATCATGTTGTTCTAGTGCTCTCTCCCTCTAAACACTTCTTTCAATAGCTCTCGCTGCTTCCGGAACACGTATCTTGACAAATCTCGTCAATGAATTGCACAGTATAAAGGGAAAATACGCAATAGGCTCAGCCTGCATTGGTGGCGGACAAGGAATTGCTGTTCTCCTTGAGAATGTTCAATAATTTCTCAATTATATAAAACCATTGGATTGGTTATCATCACCAATTGTAAATTATATAAATCATGAATTGATATTTGTTGGTAATTAAAAATAAAATTTTAATTGCCACCTTTGACCGGAGATTTGGCAGCACTGGGTTTGCTGCTAGCATTCGAGCTGAGCTGACCAACATCAGTGCTAACCTTGCTACCAGCTTGAGAACTTGCCGTGGAACTGTCGAGTTTGCTTTCCATCTTGCTTCCTGGCTTGTTTTCCATCTGGCTACCTTGCTTGCTCTCTGCTTTAGAGTTTGCTTTACTGTCTAGCTTACTTCCAGGCTTAGAACTAGCATTGCTGTCAAGAGAAGAGCTAATTTTGCTAGATGCTTTTGAACTAACTTTACTGTTAATCTTTGAAGTTGCTTTAGTACCTTTGGATGAAATTTTAGCAGGGTCAGCCTTGCTTTTAGTCGAACTAATTTTACTGCCAGTCTTTGAGCAAGCTTTGCTCTTAGTCGAACTTATCTTACTGCTAGCTTTGGAGCCAGCTTTACTTTTCTTGCTGCCCACTTTGGAACTTGTTTTACTGCCTATAGTGGAGCTCACTTTGCTCTCTACTCCAGAACTAACCGAGCTAGATACTTTGGAATCAATCCTGCTTCCTGACACAGAAGAGCTAATAGTAGAGCTAATCTTGGAGCCGGGCTTAGATCGAGCCGACGAGACCGATGATATGGCTGAAGTATTCAAACGAGTCGAAACAGAAGATCCCACTCCTGATCCAGAAATGGCAGAGCCAATGGCTGAGCTGTGTTTGCTTGTGATGTCGGACGCAGAGGATAGAGTGTCAGAAGCACCTGCCGATATGACTGATCCAACGCTTGTGGACGAACCAAAACCTTGAGTACTGCTTACTGCTTGAATCATCTCTTCTTTTCCAGCAACTACAACACTTGGTAGTTTTACCTCCTTTGGCACTTCAACTGGAGGTTCTGCACTGGATTTGGGCGGAACCTCAATATTTTTCGGCTCTTCTGGCTGCACCAACACAGGCACCGGCTCTGGTTGCGGAATCATAGGTGGAGGATTTTGGGGAACTTCTAGAGGTGCTGGTTCCACTGGATCCGGATTGGTTGCCCGTATAGGCGGACTCATGTTCTTTGATTGTCCACAACCCATGATGAACAATTGAAAAGATAAAGAAACACTGATCTACAGAGCAACACAAACTTGTTTTCACGAATCTGCCAAAAATAAAGCAAATCAACAAACTAAATACTTTATATGCAATTACAAATTTAATTATAATTGTCTACACTGTTTAGTTTGTTTTAAATCCCCCTTATTTTTTCCTACTTTCTTTTTAATATGATTAAATATTCAGATTTCAAAACGTTTATACAATGCGAGTACTAGCTAATACCTGAGTTCAGCGTGTGAACTTCTCTTTATTCACTCACATGTGACTGTCTCGAGTTTTTAACTGAAGAAAGACTGTAAATTGGCACAGTGTCAAAGTTCATCTTTTAATTGTTTTTTCTTTGATTTGTAGTTTTATTAATAAGATAAAAGTAAGTACATGCTTTAATGCATTAGCTTTTATATTATTTTTATGGTTTGTTTATTTCGATACCGATTTCTATTTGGGAGAATTGGCGAGCCAGACTTTGCCAGAGTTGGTGCTATATAGTTTAGTGGGCTTTATTTATATATTCGTTCATACAACATTGACTCACTCGTTGAAAGATTTGAGAATACTACGCAATTTGGGCTTTGCAAATGCACATTTAATTATATACATTATTTGGTTCCTTAGTCGATGTTTCCCAAGCTTCTTCCGCAGCACTTTGCGAAGGCCCGAGATCCTGTTTGGTTGGCTTTCAAGAATGAGCTTCGTGCACTTCAAATAAAGCCTTTCAAAAGGATTCACTTTCAGTTTGATCCATTTCATCCAAGTGTGTCCTCGATTCGGTTTGTAGTGTTGCTTGATTATAAGAGTTTCTTGAACTTGATGGTTAATCAACTTACACTTCTTACAGTGAGTTTCTGACCCATCTGGATCGGAAACAGGTGCAGCGTACAAATCCAAAGTGCATAATCAAGACTGACGTGTTGTGCAATCAAGCCGAGCCGACTGTCACCGCTCTACTAGGTATACCTAAACTCTACTTCATTTCTTCTTGTTTGATTCATCTTGTTTTTTTTGTTTTGTTTGACTTTTCAATCAGAGAGTGGCAAAACGATTGTTTTTAAAACCGCCAACCTCACTACCTTGGAATTGCTGCAATACTTTAACAAATATTCTGCTCAATTCACGGAAAGCAAGTAGAGGGCGAGATGGCAAAGTCCAAGATGACCGTGCTCGCCGAGATGTTTGACCGGGCATACGGCTGGGTGCCCGACTTTGACGATCTCTTCGACGAGGAGGGCTTCTACATCTTTGCCTTCACCATCACCATTGCCTCCATTCTGGTCTGCTTTCTACTCTCACGCAAGATCACTCTTCATGAATCAAATTTCTAATTTAGAATATGTTTTTTAGCCTCTTAGATGTTATTATATTATTTTGAATTGTAACTCTTATTAAAAATCAAAAGTTTGCGGGTTAGTTTATAAACCTTACACTAAGGTGTGTACATGCCAGAGTTGTGACGTTCCTTGAACTTAAAATTTTCAAAAAAAATATGCCCACTTGAAACTGTAAGTTTGTAAATTGTTTTTCAATTCAATAAGTGAGAATCAATTGAATCTCTTAAGAACATCACGTCAGTGACGTCAACAATTTGCTTGGTGCTGCACTTCACTTAGAAAGTAGCATTTCAAGGCAATCAATCAATCAAGTTTTATTAAGCCAAAGATAGGTACGGTGTACAGTGTGAAATGTGTTTTAATTAATTTTATTAAAAACATGTTTAAAAACAATTTTCTTTAATATTAAAATTATTCGCCAAGGTGATAAAACAATATATTGAATTTTTTAATGAAAAATTTGTAATAAATATTTTGATGTTGGTTTTTAAATTATAATTTGTTATTTACTAAATATTTTTATCTTTATCTTTACACAAACCCTCAGTAGAGAGTGTAATTTTATTACAAGTCACTGGTTTTGCATTGCCGAAAATATAACTGCTGTTTGAAGATTGTAAATATAAAAAAAGGTGTGGCTTATTTAACGCAACTATAGTAGGATACAAGCAATATGCCTCGCCTCTTTCTGAACAAATCTCCAAGCCTTACTGCGAATGTAGTAACTCGGGCAGCTGCAGCAGTGGTGAGGCCAACAAACCAAATGTGTTAGTGTTGGTTTGGTGAGAGTGTCGATCACCAGGCAAAGTGTGTACCTCGCATGTGACCGAATATAACACCTAAAAGCCACTGTTTAACCTAATCATCACTCGAGTGTAAACCAGCACTATCGGTGCCAAGTGGGGCATTCTCCGTGGTTCACCAACGATGATGATCATCAGCATATAATAACCACACAAGTAGCAAGTCTTCTCTTTGTCGATGTCGATTTAATTAGACATTTGGTGCTTTTCGCTTTTCCCCGTCCACGCCGACTAACAACGCATTAGCACATTGCGCATTTTTTCATATTGATTGATTGTTACCGAAGTCTTATTGAAGAGATTTTTGGAAAGAACTAGGTTCTTGGTAACACATGCAGGTATACTGTTCTATCTATCTATGTCGATACTATCTGTTCCACTGTCGCCAAAGTTTTATTTGTCTTTTGGCACTAACTCTAACCAAAGCAATTACTATGCAAGATTCGCGTGGTGAAGGTATTGCTTTAAATAAATGTTCCTCTTGCTTATGCTTTTTATAATAATCTTCCAGATTAATGTAAACTTTATGATAACGTTTGTATCAAATTTTTTTTAGATATGTCACTTTGGGATTGCATTGTTGGTCCCGCCCTTTATCGAATTTATGGTGCACTAGTAAGTTGTATTTGTAGTTTTAAAATGATAAGTTTGACCTGTTTTTTATTCTTTAGCCACGAAACTACGAGCCATATAATATTGAGCGTTACACGGATCGAGTGATTCGCTACATTGATGCGTTCAAAACCATATTGACTTACACTTCGCCATTGATTGCTATTTACTTGTATCAACGTGGCTTCGATCTTTCAACGTTTGCAAGTAGCCACTATGTGAAACTGTTAGTAGCCATGTCTTCGGTGTATCTGTTGTCGCACGTCTTTCGAGGCGTGTCCCGTTCCATCAATCCAACCTACAAGGAGTTTATTCGAAGCTACAAAACAACGGTGGCAGTGAAAGAGCATCACCGTGATGAAGACGCGGCACGAATGGTTCTCGAGGCTCGCGAGCAGCTCCGTCAAAAGTACGACTACCAATTCGAGAAGTGGCCCGTGGACTTTCACTGGTCGGAAGGGAAGTACGCTCACGATCGACCTGCCAAGCTATTGCCAGTGTCCGATGCAAGCTATGAGAACCTCACCGAGGCTCCTCTAATGCAAGGTGTGTCGTGGATTATCGCTCACACCATTGCCCGGTGTCTTCTCTACCCTGGCTCGATGCGCATTCTTTCCAAGCTTCTCGAGTTTAATCTCATCACTGGCCGCAATTTTTTGATTGAAAAATTTAATGCCAAACGTTATAAACTGCTGGCCAGAGACAATAATCAAATTGATTCTATTTTTATTGATAACAGACGACCTACAGATCCACGACACAATGGTGAGATGAGATATTTGGTGGTTGCAAGACCCGTCACTAATTCAGGTTTCTACTAGGTAATACATTGGTTATTGTTTGCGAAGGAAATGCGGGTTTTTACGAGATTGGCTCCATTACCACACCATTGAATCTGTCTTATTCTGCTCTGGGCTGGAATCATCCAGGCTTTGCCGGCAGTACCGGAAGCCCGTACCCTGAGAACGAAGCAAATGCAATGGAGGCAGTGGTTAACTTTGCCGTCACCAGACTAGGCTTTCCTCTCGAGAATATACTGATCTTTGCGTGGTCGATCGGTGGCTTCCCGGCAGCTTGGGCCGCTTCTAACTACCCCGAGGTGAAAGGTGTGATCCTTGACGCCAGTTTCGATGACGTGCTTCCCCTTGCCCGGGCCCGAATGATGCCATTCATGGCACCCATCGTTGATCCTACCATTCGCTACTACTTCAACCTGAACGTGGCTGCCTACTTGGATCGCTACAATGGACCGGTCAGATTCATTCGAAGGCTTCGCGATGAGATTATTCCCCTCGATCAAGAGGATCCACTCAAGACCAATCGCGGAAACTTTCTTTTGCGCAAATTACTCGCTAAACGATTTCCTAATTTGATGCCATACCACGATATCATTTCAGCTGTCGACTCATTTTTGTATTCTGAAAACACTGGTAATGTTTATTGTGGTAATGCACTGAAAATGTGTTTTAATATTTCCATTTGATTATTTTATTTTAGGGCCAGTTTTGAGACATGTTTCCGAAGAAGAGGTGATGAGAGCACTGAAAGAATATTGTCAAAAGAACGACATCACTCACTATCCTGTGGAAATCGATGCTGATACTATCGGAATGAACTTGGCTAAACAAATCATTCTATATTTGGCAAGTCTAATTTGTTGATCAATTGTTTGAGTAACTTAATTGTGAATTGACCTTTCAGGCCAGTCGGACCATGTCGCAAGTGGACACTACTCACTGTACTCCGTTGCCACCTTCTCTTTTTCAACTACCATTTGATCTCTTTGCTTCGATTTCAAATAAGAATTAGAGCCAGGCTGTTAGTACAAGTCTGTTTTTGTTTTTTTGTAATTTTTATTATTTTTTAACGTAAAGTACTTTAGTAAGTAAAAAAATTTTAATATTAATATATTTTTAAATATAAACTTTACTTGCTCCACACATTCTCGTTGCGCCAATACTCCAAATTCATCCGAACGATTCGTTGGCATGAAACTTTATCATTCCTAGAGATGATGCGTATAGTAAGTATAGTAAGCAAATCAAGAACACCAAAGAATAAACCATACCATCCACCAGGTCGGAGGAATCCTAATGGTTGAATTTGCTGAATGGTGTCTGCATTGTCGCAGATCAGTGAAGCCAGTGAGCTCTTACGAATCTCGTTGAGTTGGTCTATTGGTGGTAGTGGGAAGTTGTTAATGAGCGAGGCGTGTGTGGGGTTTTGAAATGATCACAAATGCAACATTTTACAAAACGGCTATTTTTGAAATATTTTGTTTTGTTTAAATGTGCAAATCAAAATTTTGTAAAGTCAAGCCTTTTAAAATTAACCACTGTTTTGATCAGCGTTGAGAACGGACGGTCGTGAGGTGGACGGAGTCGCATTGGGGCAATGAAAACTGCCGAACTGCATTTGACATGTCGAATGCATTGCCACAGTGCGACTCCGT
>WURS02144565.1:0-21930 GCA_011762765.2 Rhinocypha anisoptera
TCCCAAAGATGCCTAGAATCACGTGGTGAAGGAATTTTGGATGTGCTTTTAAACTATCAATATACCTTCGTAGAGTGGCGCTAAGCTGTTCTTTTCTTTACTCCGCCCCATTTCTCGTGTACCTTTCACAGTCCTTTGATGATTTCTACATTCACTCTCGGTAAGTATGAGGGCATACAGTAACTATTTGAAGCGGATTTGGAAGGCAATGTTTGTGGATGGACCACGGTAGTGGTCATGGTGAGCTCGAAGGCTCGATATGTAATAAATAATACGCAGTAGCATTCCCCTTTTAAAGGGTATTCCTTTATTGATCACAGATTAATCACAAAATAAGAATCACAGTCATAAGTGGCTCTGGCTGGCTGGCAAAGGCAAGGGTCTCCGATGGTGTTCAGGTCGGAGGTCGGAACCAGAGTGATCATAGTGGTTGTTTTCCCTCGGTGAGTTGATTTGCACTCCCTCTAAAATGCATTAGTCAGGTTGTTTATGAATCGCTCATTTATGTTTTATTCGCAACTCTGCTTACAAGCTTTAAAAATAGGGATCGCAGGAAAAGCCAACCCTGTGTATTTACATAGGAGAGTTTTTGAGAAGTTTCTTACTAAAAAGCACTATTAAAGTAACGTTTTAGGGTTTTAAAGTTTTTTTAATGTTGGCTTTTCCTGCGATCTCTATTTAAAATTATATAGTTTCCATTAAAATAAAAATTAAGAAAAAACTAGCATCATTATACTTTATTTATTCTATAGCCTCAAAAAATTATAAATTATTTTAAAATATATTGCTACTGTTGAGTAATTTGACGCGTTGTAGTCTGACAAAGAGTATAGAAACATGTTTGTTTCATACTCTTCGGGCCTCGCAGGGTTAGCGTCAGAACAAGATTGTTCGGAGTTTTTCAGCTACGACAAACCAATTCCGGAGAGTTTCGATTGGAGAAATGAAGGTGTAGTGACTGCAGTGAAGAAACAAGGTACTTGCGGCAATTGTTACATCTTCTCGGCGTTGGCCGCCGTGGAGAGTGGCTATCTGATCAATCATCGCAACGGAGGCAATGTCAGTTTTAGCGAGCAAGCCGTACTCAACTGCATTGACAAGACCAACCCGTGTGGCGGTGGGTGGATGTCCGAAACGTGGAACCACCTGCAAATCTTTGGCACTGTCAATACCAAGTATGCACCCTATTTAGGCTATGTAAGTACACTGCTTTTCTCAACTCCTTTACTCTACACTAGTGTCAAGTTTGCGAAAATTTTATGTTAAAGAAAAACAAATGATATTTTTCGAAACTAGAGCAAAAATAAAAAATATAAAAACCTTATTTTTACAAAACTTTAGTCAGATTTTTAATAATAATTTTTAACAACTTTTACAAAATTTTCATGATTTTGATACCTTTTTGATACCTATTTGTAACAAATTAACTACACCACTTAGCGGTATAAAATTTTCACAAGTTAGACAGAACAATTAGTAGTTTTGTAAAAATAAAGTTTTTATATTTTTTATTTTTGCTCTAGTTTCTAAAAATATCATTGGTTTTTCTTTAACATAAAATTTTCGCAAACTTGACACTAGTGCTACACTGTTAAAAATACTGTTTAGTTATAACCCAACATTAAGCACGTTTCTGGTCTGTAATCCGACATGTCTTTGTAATAGACTTTCAATTTAAAAATGTTAGTTTATAAGCAGACAATTTGAAAAATCAACGCTTAAAAGCTGAATTTTTAAAAATTATAGATTTATAAACCAACTTTTCTTAAATTGTCACCTTAAAAGCTGGCATTTTTTAATTTGAAAGGTTATAACCAGAAACGTGCTTAATGTCAAGTTATAACCAGGCAGTATTTTTAACAGTGTATTGTCAAACATTTTGGGCGACTTTCACAAATCATATTATATATGTTACCAGTTAAATCTAATTTTGGTCAAATTGCAATTTGACTAGAAAAATCAGGTTATGACATACCCAAACCGACAAAACATATATGTTTGTTATCAATTTGTATTTTTCTTTTGAGTTAAAATCGTTAAAAAATCGAAAGTTTTGAATGTATTTGGAAATCATATCCCCTTAATTATACAATATTCTCGTTTTGGGTATGTCAAAATCCGATTTAATAAAAATCTGGTTTTGTTTGTAACATTATAAAATTTTAATTTTTTATCTTTTATTTTTCAAATTCGTCATTTTTTAAAGACCTTTTTATTCCTAGATAATCTTAGGCAAGATTTAAAAATATGTCAATTCTGTTAGAAAATAAACTCAAAAATAGTTTTTAAACATTTTAACCAGAATTTTTTTCATATAGATAACATTTAAAAATTGGTATTTTTTACTTTATTTATGACAGCTAATGATAAAAATCATATAATTATTATTTGTTGAAGTATACTTTTCTAACTAACTATCCCTTAACAGTCCTTAATTAAGAGTAATTAAAAATATTTTTAAAAGTTTCTAGGTGTTATTTTTGTTTTAGTAATTTGAAATATGGAATACTGTATCAATTCCCATTATTTCGTTGAGATGGTGATGATTGGTTTTAGAATTCAAATTCCCATGTTTTGTGGGTGACACTTTGTTTTGTGATTATTATAGCCTGATATATGTCTAAAGTACCCCCGGGAAGCGACAACGATTCAAGGTTACTGTTTTCATTTAAGTCAAGTCACCGACGAACAAATGCAAAAGTTGGTCCTGCAAAAAGGACTAGTCACGGTGGGCATTTCCAGCAATAGTGACCACTTTAAGTATCTGACCGGTCCATTTCACTACGACTGCGACACCAATCTGGATCACACAGTGGCCATTGTCGGGTGGACCAAACAGTACTGGATTGCCAAAAACAGCTGGGGAACTAATTGGGGCATTCGCGGATATCTTTATCTCGATCGTACCACCTTCAATAAATGTGGCATTAATTCTCTTGCCGGAGCAGTCTGGACGAATTAATTTCTTTAAAATTATCTTGATCTGAATTTTGTTTGAAATATATACAGTAAAATGACTGTAATTCGCGATTGAAGGGGGTTCAAAATTGAAATTTTCCGCGAATAGCGAATTATCGGCACTAATACTCTATATTATATATTTTATACTACTAAGATATTTTTAAACGTTTTTAATCAAAAACTTTATTTTAAATATATATACGAATATAAATTTTATATAAAAACTGTAAAAGCTGAAAATTCTAGTTTTCAAAATGTCACATGTGCAAAACTTTCAAGTTGTTTTGCGAATTATCGGACCAACCTTGAGGCAACATAAGGTCGAAATTCGCGAACTATTGGAAATTTCTTTGTTTAACCTACTGTTTATGGAAAAATAATCACCGCGAATTGCGAATTAAAGGAATTATTGGCACTTTTGTATAGAAATATGTTAGAAGGGAGCTCCAATACCAACGCGAATTACGAATTACAGGCATTTTACTGTACCTATTTTTTCCAAATTGAACTTATTTTGCAAGTTTTATTCGTTGATGTTTACATATTTAAAAAAATAATTATTATTTTTTCCTATTCAAAGCGAAGATGTTTTTTTTGCTTTTGTAAAGAATCCTTATTTAAGAATATTACCAATCGGGTTGGCAATGATCATTCCTGTGGACATCTGGTTCATTTATCATGGTAGTGGGAGGTCCCGATTTGAGTCATCGATCATTATCTAGAGTTGGAACCTGATGTAAGGCACAAGTTGGTCTCTGTTCACCCACGGACACCCAAGGTTTCTCGATGGTCACTTCACTGAGCAAACGTTGATTTATGATTTTTCTAGCTTTAATCGTGCTCTTTGCGCCACTCGTCGCATTAAAGATGAGTTCAAGTTTCATCATTCTTTCGAATTTAACTTGCCTTTTAGCATTAAAAATGGACAAGTTTGATGAAGCGAAACATTGTTGTTTTGAGTTGATAACATGAGCATCGACATTGTCATTCATCGTTTTTGTGTTGGTAGAACCATTTGCTTCTCTGTGGGGAATGCAAACTTGGCTTTAAATTCAACTTTAATCTAAATTGTTCTAATCCAATTAGTTAGATAAAATTCAACTTAAATTATTGTTTGTACAAACGAGTAGTTTTGTGTTGAGGCGTAAATAAAAATCGGTTAAATAAATCATATAAACTGAATAAAATATAAGCAAATCAAGTTATGCAATCACATGGTACAGTTTGGAAACAAAACATTTATCTAAAGTATTTATTAAATGAATTCAACCAGGCATATAAATAAGATAATAATGACAAAACTAACTTGTTTCAATCACAGAACCTGTAATCTTGTTCCCAAAATATTTCAAATAACAGTGTCAGGGTATTAATATAAGTCGTTTGGGGCTTTTGGTGTACAAACAGTCCTACAGTAGACATTCATGTGAAGAGCATGTTGATTTGTGTCATTGGTTGCATTGGTTGGTATGACGGGCAAGGTATGGCGGACACGCAATCCGCGTCGGTGGCAGCTGCTTTCTCGGAGCCATCGACTCTCGATTCCGCACGGTGACAAGTGTATCTATGGGACACCCACCAGCCAGTTTGCCATATCTTCCACTTGACAAGCCTTGTCGAGTTGGCTTGCTTATCGCCGGTGTAGATCTGTCGGGTCGAGGAGCTGATCTCTGCGCAAATAGATGCCAGTTGGGCACTTGGATTCATACGTGTTCGGATGCCAGTGTGAGGTGTCATTCGGTGCAAAACCGCCTTTTACCTTGAATGCATTTTCCCAACCTCGGTGTACTGTCAATGTCAGCAATATTTGCACCCAGCATTAGTTAACCAAATCGCTTTGCTCGACTATTAGCATCATTAATCTTTGCCATGATGCTTCAATCGAAGAATCAAGAATTCCGACCTGCAATGGAGATGGTGTGACAGTGCTTAGACAGCACCAAAAGGTTTTCTTTCGCATGTCAGACGCACTCACGAAAGCTGCAAACTCAGCTCAGTGTTTAGTGCAGTTTGCATCCCACAATTAGATTAATAATTAATAAAGTAACAGTCAACTCGAGAACAAAAGCTGAAGAGAAGGAAGAGGCAAACTTGGCAGCAAAGCTTTTGGCTTGGGTTTGGTGCCCTTCGGTTTCATTATCACCGCTCGCGAGCGCGTGCAACCAACATCGACAGTGTGAAGTGCAGAACGCGTAGTACCACCAAACTACCGCTAAACTACTCCACAAGTGTAGATTGGATTTTTTGAGTAGAAACTTCGAAAGCCTTAGGTATACTTGCTTAATTCTGAAACTTACTTTAGCTTTGTTACACTGTGAAATTGTATTTATTTATGATAACTCAAGGTCTGTTTGTTAGTATAGTGCAGAACCGGCTTGATTAGGTCATTGTTTCACTAATACATTTGTTGTGTATTTTATCGCAGTCACTATCGTCGATATCACAATCGCATTTGGTCTGCATTGCAAATAGAATCAGTAGCAGTGATAATACAGACGTTGGGCACATTCTCGACTTGGCACCTCGACGTGTAGATGCCACGAGAAGACATTGGCAGTGAGCGTCATATAGAATCGAACCACCAGAGTGGCATCATCTTGGTCGATGTGTCGGAGTGGGATTTGCAAGCACGCTCGTGGTTGTCTCGGCGGTGGCATCAGCGGCGGAATCGGCTCTCCAATGTCACCATGTCACCCGCAGTCGGCACCGGTGCACATTGGTCTCGATTGTCTCTCACTCTCTTGGCTCGTGTCGCCAATCGGTGCAGACGCTACTCGTTGAAATGCTTCTCCAACTGCCATCATCTCTTTGCGTCTCTCAAACCACCACGATAAAGCCTCAACAGTATTCTTTTCTCAAGTTGCACTAGTAACGCTATTGTGTCTCGCATGTCTTGCATGATGCCATATTTTACATATTCTCTATTTTTCTCGTTTCTCTCGCCAGCTTAGTATTCCCAACGACAAGAAATTGAACAACAATCGAATCTGAGTAGCATCAGTTGTGCATATTAATATATTATCAGTATGTGGAAATTTCTTTAAAAACGATCTTCGGTGTAGGGTTGACGACATCATGGCTTGATGATTGATCGCACCTAATCATCCATGTTGGATAGTGATGTGTGTTATAGTGTGCATGGTTCGCACCATTGCTTGAGTGTCACCATGTTTAACCGGAGTGTCTGAATTGAATGGCCCGCCCAGCCACACCACCTCAGTACCGTCTCAGCAGCCTCTTTCTTCTAGCGATTCATCACTCCACTAGCGCTATGTTTCGTTCCAATCAAATTCCACTCGAGTATCTACGTCTCAAACGAAGCGACTCCTCTCCTACCTTTACGTCACGAAGTAAGTGTTTTTATCTTTTTCATTATTTGTTACCTCAATGGACGCTTTCAATTACGACTCTTAATTAAATCAGCATCGGGAACTTTCTCATACACTGATTTGTGTTACTGATCGTGAAACCAGTTTCTAGTGGTCCCAACACAAATTAGTGTATGAGAAAGTTGCTGATTTAATTTAGAGTCTTTTTTATTTAATCTCTCCATTCTGTACCATTACTTTGATTGAATTCAAGCATTTTTGGCAAACTGCTCACTGCACTCAGAGACAGCATTACTACAGCATGCATATGACATGAAAATTTGATTGAAGACTCAAATATGAACTGGTGAAAAAATATTTAAAAATTAATTTACATGTTTAAGAATTTATATTTATTTGATTTTATATGTTTGTTTTATCCAGAGTTGCGCTCCAAACAAGTCTATTGAATATTGTGGCTATTGTTGAGGACTCTAGCGCACTCCTGGTTTTATCAAATTACTTTTGGTTATTTTATTTAATATAATAACTTCCATCATACAAAGTGATAAAATCTTTAATATCAGTTACAAGGATTGCAAGAATGAAACTTGTGATAAGGCCAATTCTTGATTTGTCGATTCAAACTAATTGTCTAGATCGATCAATCTGATTAATGCAAATGGCAATCTCGAATGCCATTATCGACTGGATGATTCGCGATTTGCGTGATCAGTGGTGTATGGTGTATCTGCAAAGGCTCTGGCGGGGACACCATCACATTGGCCAGTTACATAGGGCTGTGCGATTGGGTCTCACCATAGTCGCCATTTGGCCACACAAGCTCGTGTCTTTTTCCATCCAATTTCCCGTGTTGCATGGACGACGTGCCGAGTCTGGTGAATCGATCGGCGATCTAGCGGTCGGTTGTGTGTCACTTCCAATCAGACTGTCCACTAGGCGATGGCATTACCGGGAACGGCGCGATCTACCGCGACTACTAGTACTACAGCTTACCAAGCAGAAAGTGTGGCACTCGGTGAGACATTATCAGTTGCCCGGTTGCGAATCGTGGTGCCTCAATGGAATAGCCGCACTATTTGTTGCAAGTCTCGCTTTGTGTCCAATCTGTTCTAATCTTGAATACGCTTGAGTAGTGCTTCGGCGCACATTGGTCACGCTATACTGGTCCCTCGAGCTCGTTTTGTTGTTACACACACCTTGCATTAGAGTATTTCCTCGGGGTGTCGCCATGTCCAACATGGCCAATCGCTAACATGTGGCTCGACGGGACGCGCAGGCGTTACTTTGGTCCTACCAGGCTCGGGATAGCCTGCAACTCCATCAGCCGTTGAGGCGGCGGTGCTTCAGCACAACCCAGATCACCATTCGTCGCTTGCATTACCAGGCTAATCTTGACTAGTGTCGACCAGTGACTACCTTCGTTCATTCATCATCAAACTTTGTCTCCACATGCTGCATTGTGCAACGTTGCACTTGACATTGCTATTGTCTTGATGGCTGATGACTCGAGCAAAATTAGCTCGCGCCACCGACTAACCGAGTCTTTGTGGTTGGTTGGATGGCACTGTTTTAGTTATTTTAAGTCAACAAGCCAAGCAATACCACGACTGGTGGCAAAACCAGATTGACGTCACCGAAGACACTAACACAAATTCCAATGCCTGAGTCACACTGAATCCACAATTATGATCGATTCCGTGTAGTTGCACTACCATGACACTCGGGCCATGTTGGTTCTATTGTCTTGATCACTTCGATTGCGATTGGCTCGGTGACAAGAGGCCATTCCGCCCTCATTCTGCAACACCAATCACATTTTGACGCGTGAGTTTTGATTTCTCGCGATTCATCATGCTTCTTTACATTTTTCATGCCTCATTCCACGCTTGCTTTTGGTCTCGAGCTCGATCTCATCCTAATATTTCTCATTCTTCTCGCCAGATGAATCATATGCTAGAGAGACGTCTCCTGTCACTTTGATCAACTCGCGCCGACTTGGTATGGTAAGTTTATCATAAAAAATTATTTGATTTATTTTTTTGTTGGTTGAATATTGGTTATAATAATTCATGAGTTAATAGTGGAATAATCGAAATAGGCTTCACTGTAGTAGTGCAAACTGTCGAACAATCACGTTAACTCAACACTTATAATCCAATTAGAATACACCAAGTACACATTATTGTAACTTACTCATTTGAATGTGTTTATAATGTACATTTCATGCTATGCAGGTGGCACTGTTTTTTTATTTTTACCAGTTTTTACATCTGTCTAATTTGTTGAATTTACATTATCGTATTACCGAATACAGCTTTTCACTTGACATAACGATCTTTCTAGACTAATTTTGGTTTTGCATTTATTAATAAGATTGTATAAAGTAATAGAAATAAATATTTTTTATTTTAATTCATTTTTAATTGAATTACTAGTGCACTTGAAAATAAAAGGTAGAAGTAGGTAGGTAAAATGAAGAAGTTATTTTTTATTACGGAAATAGATTTGCTTCCTACTTTAGCAAGTATCCAACAGATGGCGCTTAAGTTACTTTGAAAAAACGTTTCTTGTCTAAACTTGAGCTATTCAGCTGTATCTGTGACGTGTCACGAGTGTAACTTTTTTTATGTGTTTGTAAGAGAAAACTTGTCTTGTAGAATTATAGATTTACATTTTTAGCTAGGGGTCGCAGAAAAAAACAGTGATAGTGCTTTTTAGCAACTTTCCGGAACTGCTTTATGTAAATGCATTGGGTTAGCTTTTCTTGTGATGCCTAGTTTAACCAATTTTAAATAAGAAGGGAGGGCTGAGCTCTCGCCTATGAGAAGGGCGAGAGAAGTGTGGCGTAAGTTGTCAGACTTGCTTGTTTTTCAATGGCCCAAATCTCGGGCCCCTTTGGAGCCTGGGACACCAAAGTCTCATTCAATTATTCTTTCCTCAAAAGGATCCTTTTTGTAAAGTTTCAGCTTTTTTGGTGCCCGGGAAGTATACTAGAATTTTTTTTTGAGGACAGACAGACAGAAACATGAGATTAATAGCAGGGCTTTTACAGCAAAGCTGTTTCTCGCCCTGCTAAAAAGTCAACTTTGCATCAAGAGGAGATCGATTACGTAATGATGGGGATTATTAAGTAGAGTATATATAAAATAGTTAAAAATGAACCCCGTAATGGATCCATCTGTCGATGCTTGCTCCACCTCAAACTCTTGAGTGCTGATTTGAGTTGAGTTGGGAGCAAGAAGCTCAATTGTTATGTTGACTTAAACTATTAAATGCTTCGAGGATGTTTCAAGTTGAACCTCGATGGTCAATGGTCGGATGGAGAGTGAAGGAGGCGATGCAGAGGGAATTGAGTTAACTTTTGAGAAACCAATCTGACTGTCATCTAGATGACTGGTCAGCGCCCAAGCCAGTCACAATTGCCTCTGATTCAAGTTCGCCATCTGGGCTTGCTAGTGGATTGAACGCGAACCAATTTAGTGGTAGGATAGTATGCTAAGCATATACTGCTCTCGTGGCCTAGCTGACATCAAGGATCATTTAGAGATTAGCGGCAGACACGCCCACTTGATAAAGTCTTGCTTGGTAATTCGTAAGTTTGGGTGAAGTTGGTGGCTTGCTGCGTCATCTTGGTCGCTAAAATCAACTGTCGATGAGCCCATTAAGACGACGGGCAATGTCACTCAAGTGAGTGGTACCTTTTCGGTTAACTTGACAAGACCAAACCTGGCAAATCGAGTGGCAAACTTTGCCTTTGACTTGGTTCAGTTCGCTCGATCGACTCGTGTCATTATCTAGCCGCAAAGCGATTAATCGTGGCCCCAAGCACGACCCTTTACTTCGTCCTTTCCTTCAGCTAAAACTTGCCGCTTAACTCGGTCCAGAATCGATTACTTGTCATCTGCAAGCAATGGCATTGTAAATATGAGCTCACAAGCAACAATATTTTTTTAAAAGGAAATTAACTTTGCCTTTGTCTCCATTGTAGAGGAGAATTTAAACTTTTTTTCTCGCTATCATCTGAGCACATTAGTTGACTCAATCACTCAGAATAAATTATTTTGCCTTTGCGGTTATGGTGTCGTCTGATGTCGCGGTAGCTTTAATCGGTCCATGAGCTAATATGTTGAGAGAGTGCATTATTCGAGTTGCGAAGTCTATGTCACTAGGTCGCGGGGTCCAATCAAGTCTCTGTGGTCACATTCAATTAGCGCCAGTAGAACATTTGAATGGTTTGACTTGTCAGTGCTTGGCAAACAGAGAAGCAAACTGTGAGCGACGTCACCAGACGAAATTGTTCGATCGTTTGTTTTCGACTGATTGGTTAGCACGCAAAGAGTCTATCCTTGAGTCTTGAATCACTGATCGTCACCCTTGGAATGCAACACAAATTAAGTCAACTCGAAGTCACTTAGAGGCTAGTGGCGAGATTGCCTGGTGCCTTGGCGACGCTTGGCATTTCTAAATTGCTAGGCTTGGGTCAGACTTGGCTCCTATGTCTTACTTCATACAAGAAAACTTTCTTTTTACATCTCAAATAAATGTGGGACATTAAAAGAATTGTGCTACATTATTAAATGATTTTAATTTTTGACTAAAATTGTATTTGAGGATATATATATCTATAGATGTCATTTGTTGGACATTATATGTGAGTTGTAATTCTAATATTATTACTTGCAAATCGTAGCCACCATCGTCAAATAACATGCATGCTATTAAATATTATCAACTTATTAGAATGACACACTTGGCATTTTATTCATAGAAGTGAATCTGGATCAACTGCGCTTGTCATGACTTAGGTAGATTTTAACGAGTTCTATTAAGTCAGTGTGTTATGCAATTTGTAGTTATGGCAATTTATATTTTTTATCCATACTCGGCTAAGCTTTAATCTTCAAAGTTAAGCATAAAGTTGTGTGTGTGAACTAATGGAGTGGTGAATGTGGTAAAGTGCATTGTACAATGCACATGTGGTGATACGAACCATCAGAACACGATGCATTAGTTGAAGTGAAATATGGTTGGCGGTAATTGAAATCTGACCCTTAATGCTGAATGATGACTCGAGCGCAACACGACCCATAACTTATCGGTAATTTTTCGAGTTCGATTGTCGCCAACGGGTGACAGGTGATTGTGTCTGCTCGCATTTCAAGTGATGGCTCGATTTAAATGCTAATGATTTGAAAGAGTGCTGCTCAGGTTTCAATGTCAAGAAGAGACACGGGTGGGCTTATTACCTTTGACCCAAAGCAGTGATGCTAAGTGTTTCACTCTGCTTGGCTCATCTCTGAGCTTTAGTTTATTTCACTAGGTGCACAAGTGATACATTTTGCATAATATTCGTGGTTGCTATTTATACCACACAAGCAACCTGACGACCACCAACGATCAACACGAGTTAACCACAAGTAAATTTGAGGAATTCGTTGCATAGTTATACATTTGGCACTGAGATACAAGATGAAGAGCAGTAAGTTTTCTACTTGTTTTTTTATTCCTTGAATAATTCATTGTTGACTCATTGGTCTGCTCCGTGGATTAAACATTGCATGGCCCGTTCCTAATCTGGTGAATGTGTGTTTGCTATCACCGTGACGATGTGTGGCAGTCATTTTCCAGTAGAGCAGGGATGGCTTTCATTGTCAATCATAGAAGCAAGCTATCACTCGCAGTGCCACTTTCTAAAGCGGTAATTTGCTTCACCTCTATCATCATCATCATCATCATCAGCAGCAGCAGCAGCAACAAGAAGAGGTTGAAAAGTGGCGGTCCACTTCAGTTCGCAAACATTCAAATTAAATAAAGACCCTCACATGGATTGTATCATGGACGGTACTGCGCCATTAGTTTCATCATTCATGTTACGATGAGTCTCACGTTTCGACAATCAATATTGAAAAAATAAAAGGAGAGTGTAAAGGGGTTTGAGCCAAGGCCAATGTACCTTGATTGAATCTTGCTCTTCCATTTAGGTTTAATAATACTTCTTGAACATCTAAAACGGTATGTGATTATTAACAAAAAAATAAAAGTTTTTTCTGTGATTGTGTAACAGTAAAATATTTGAAGAATTTTGGTATTTGGTTTTAATATAAATCTTATTACCTCAATTTATGTAAAAAATTTATTAAGTGACAAGTTGTCTTCTTCTGGTATGAACCCAAAATTACTGTGTGTGTGTGAAGTACCAGGAAGTATTGAGTTTAATCAAGTGGCCAGATCTTCACCCGCTTAACTTAATCTTTTCACACAAGTGAACTCGACAGATTTGGTCGACAAATGATGTTCATCACAGGCTCATGGTGACCTTGCAAGGCAACTGTTGGTGTTAAGCAGCTTGTCTAACGGACGCACTGAAGCAATTCTTAAGCATGCTTAGTGAGAGGAAGTGTGTTTGGAAAAGAAACAAGCAAAAGTGGTGTGGATGGGTGGTGTGGTGTGGTGACCACCGGTGGCACTCGGTCGGTCACTCTGAGGGTCGCCTTCTTAGCGAACCGGTCGGCACCTGTCGCCCGACCAACCCTCAATTCACTGCTCATGCCGCACTGCCGCTACCCTAGCTGATGTGCATCGATGCGAACAACTTGATTGCTTCCCGCTTTTTTCTCATTATTCATCGCTTGAAATCGCAAGTGATCACTAAAGTCGACTTTAGCCAGATACATATTGCTCTATCTGCTTTTCCGTCTTAGACATTCGGTTGTTTGATTGACTTTGAAATGGCCAATCCTTTCTAGGGTTATCTGTATTAAAACATAACAATGCTGGATGTTTATTGTCACAGTTGAATGACAAACTGTGGATTTCGATGTTGGAATAGTTTTACAGTTAGTGAGCCGTTGAACAAGTTAATTTTTCGCTCAGTTGATTTTGATCACACAATTCCATTAAAATCCAACAGATGAAAACACCAAGCGAACCGAATTTGCATTTCCTTCTATCTGGTGGTAAAGTGCCATTAACAGTTCTAATTTGCAAATGTGCTATTGGATTTCAAGATTTCTACAATTTTTGGTTCAGTGTGTAAGTGTGATGGAACTACAACTTCGGGTATTTTAGGTGATTTAGATTTGTCGTTTTTTCAGTACTGTAGGTTTGAAGTACACGAGTAAACTTTTTCTTGGTTTATTCATACCTTGTGGTATTTTTCCACTTTTTCCCATCTTTTCTCACAAGCTTGGAAATGCAATTTTAAGCAAGTCCAATGAGAATACTGAATGTAAGGTTAAGGAAAATGCTTGGATTTAAATTAGCTTCATTTAGTGTGCAGCACTTGATCGAGTGGTTCACCCGAATTCAATCACAATCACTAAGTCAGTTCCGCACTTAAGGAATTCCCCCTTTAATAGCCGGCTTCGAATTCTTCTTTTGAAGAAGGAGACTGGCAATTTTTGCACACTGGTACAATTCACTGATCCAGACTCTCTTTGGTCAGTGCCAATTGCTTCTTCGCTGCGGGTGCCAGTTGGTGTTCCAAATGGCATTGTGATGCGCTAAGCGAATACTACTGTGCCTTTCTTTGGTCTGGTACTAAACGAACACTGGCACTGCAAGCTATATATAGATCTTGAGGCACACTGGAGACAGATTTGATGGCACATTCCTAATCTGGTTTAGTATGCTATTTGTTATGGAGCTCAAGGGTTAATCTGATCTCATTGGGAACCAGAGGATAAGACTCATGTTAAGTGTACTCTTTGAGTTATATACGTGGCGCATCAATTCAATTGTTGGACTTAATTACAATAAAGTAAGACGATTCACTCATCGTTGGTCGTAGTTTGTTGCAAGTAGTGAGATAGCTGAATGGATGGAGTTGCTTGTAAGCTTGTAGACGCACTGAGCAGTTTGGCATCAGTGCTCCTTCTTGGACCTTCTCTTTGTACCGCATGTCGAGGTTGACACAGCATGCACCAAGTGATTGACCAGGATAGTGTGTGGCGTGGAGTGGGTGCGCGATGGCCATGGCACGCAACGCGCGTGGCTCACAATGCCAGAGACTGGCCTGTCGGGTGCGCTTGGCGCAGCACACTTCAGTCCGCAGTTGACTTGGCTCGCAACTCGTCTCACCAGCCGCTACGATCGTCCCGCGTGCCGTTCACAGTTAATCAGCCAAATGGCGCCATTGGAGAAAGTTCATCACTGACGGCAAACCATCATCACCAGTCACCAGTGACGGATATTCGCTATTGCTCGATATATATCGATTTGCATCAAAGTTTTACCCCCATCGCCCCCACGCTTCTGTCGCTTGTCAGTGGCAATTATTTATCTTGCCTCATGATTTTTAATTTTGCACTTGGCGCAAAGATAACAAGTGAAGCCAAAGTGAGGCGGGTAGCTTTAATCAAATCACCCGGGAAACTTTGCCATCCCGCTCTATTGGCTGTGGAGAACTGTGCCAGTCGGACCATAGTCATCAGTGAAGCTTGGTCAGCGAATCACGTTATTGCTGGGCAGTTGGTTGGTCATTCAGTTCCTCATCTCGATGCCTTACTAGTTACCACAACTTAACGTGCGGCCTCGTAATCGTTCTCTGCCATTCCTATTTGATTCACACCGTGGGCAACATTTCCAGAATAAAGATTTTGGCCCTCTTTGACTGGTGCCTTAAGCGTGCCCAGGTGTCGCGCGAGCAGTCGTGCGAGGAAGGGTACAGAGAGCCACCACCCACATCACTCTCAACTTCGGGCAACATCACGGTCCAGCAGCGTCATTCTAGGCTCAGCCGGACTGGTGCCGCGGCCGTTCTTGCCGCGGTTCCATTCCGGCTGGCCCAGGAGGATTGTGCCAACTCACCACTAGTTTCACCACAATTACCCACCATCTGCACTCAACACTACGTAAGTGCCATGGCACTTGGTGATGTGCATCATTGCCATTGTCCTTCACTACACTATTTATTACTCATTATACTTATGTACTAATCACTCAATCGAGCAGTAGGCAATTAAGTTTGATTTGTCGTTTGTTTACAACTGATGATGTGACTCGACTCACGTGCTTCGTTGCTTGGGCGCACATAGAACTACATACCAACAACTCACTAACCAGCTAGTGAGCACGATTCACATTGCAAATGTCACTTGCATCTGTTTTATCAAAGTGACCAATAGAAAATCACGAGTGCCTTTTTCTTACTACCATGTGCCACATTTTTAGACATTAAATCGATTTTCTTCACCAACACTCACACACAAAAAGTCTATAAATCACTACGCCACTAGTTTTAAAGGGTAACCAATAAAGTTAATTTCATTTTACTTGTCTTTGATTGATTGAATTTAATCGAGATAAGAATTCTCTACGATCTAATTGAGATCATCATTATATCTTATGTAGATGATAATTTCTAACATGATTTCTAAAGTGGTGTCACTTAACATAATTTAAATAATGGTGGTATTTTTCAAGTTTTTTCTTTTTGGAACAACTATTAGTTAAGTTTGTTGTTTAAAGTCAAACCGATATCTACCTTTCTCTTAGTGGAGCAACTTAGTCAATTTTCAATTGATTTGAGCATTTTAGATTTCCAATCAAATCAAGCTAGTGCCAAAATTGATTTCTAAAATCTGTGTTCCGTAAACTAAGTGTGGTGAGATTTTTTACCTGGATCTCGTCTAAATGCGACCTAGTTTGAACTTGTGCAATGCGATAGGTTTAAGGCGCGAAAGTGCGCGCGTTGAGACTGATTTCGCGCTTTTTGGCCACGTTTTCATTAGACGTTTCTCTTTAACAGTAGGTTGTGTACGCATGCTGGCAAAACCTCCGTACCTAACACATCTTAGTTCATAACTCAGCCATTCTTAGACCGATTCCGTTGATTTTTAGTCAATCCTCCTATTTTAGTGTCTAGTTCCAACTGTGTGTTCCAATTGAATTACTTCCGTTTCCATTTTTGGAAGGTTTTTAATTTTTTATTCTTAATTAGTAAATTATACTTTTTCGTAATTAACAATAGTTTAGTGTTCCAAATAAAATGCCAAAATAAAAATTTTAAGAATTTTAAAATGAGGGGTGTGACTAAAAATGGGGTGTTTATTTTGGGATTTTTAGTTTTACGACTAAATTATTTGTTTTAAAAATCAAAATTTTAAAAAAATTTTGTTTTTTAAAAGTTTTAACTTATATTTTTTCAGGTAGTTTGTTTTAATTTTACAGATATGAAATAAGCTAAATAATCTTTTAATTTTGTATTTTTTACTCTTTATGGAGCATTCACATACAACGTAAAAATGCTCATACTGTCCAAATTAGTGGTCCATACTATTCAAAAGTCAAATGTATAGAAAAATGATTATATCTTTTTATAGTTATTCTTATTAGTTAGTTCATTATCAAAATTTTTACATAAATTAAGATTTATAGAGTGTTACTATAGATAATGTAACAAAAATATTTGCTATATATAGTAGTTTTGAAACAAAGTTTTTGAGGTTTTGAGTCAGTAAATCTATGCGTACAACTTAGTGTTTAAAATATAATTATAATTGGCGTGTACCAGTGCTGCTGATTGCACTAGCCTCTTTGCTCTCTTGCTTTCAGACGCCTTCCTTACACTTGTTCACTTTGATGTCTTCGGACTTCCTTCAAGTCAGCCATCATCGCAGCCGATAAAGAATTTGAGCTGATTTATAAATTTTGCATTCTCACTTTGGCAGCTTTATTGTCGCAACTAGTTGTGATGCCAAATTAAAAGCACGGATGGCGGCTTGTATTGCCTACTTTGCCCGCACAGATTGTCTTCAATTTATTTATGACTCAGCCTGACTGACTGGAAATTAATTTCTGCCACTGGCGCACAATGCCGTTCTGACAATTTTACGGACAAATTTTGGCAAAATTAATAAAATTTTAAATTATATTCTTTTTTTAAACTTTAGAATTAATCATACTTGAGTTATAAAATATCATTAAATATGGGTTATTACTAATAACTTATTAGAGATTATCTGCGCGTTTTAATTTATTTTATACATGTAACACTTTCAATCGGATTAGTTGGCGAAAATTTTTCATCCACTAATTTTTTTATTCAAGTCTAACGATCTTCAAGATTATTATTCTAAGAATAAATATTGTATCACTATAATGAATTAAAGTTTTTTTTACTATTATCAAACACTAATCAAGTGAATAGTCAAGCCAAATCATAGGAGACACCAGGAACTCTACAAATTGCGGATGAGCATTATTTTTTGTCCCACACCAACTGACACGCACCAAGATTCTTGTCATGCTCACTTTGTTTAAGTATCAAGGCACGTTGACTTGCACAGATGCGCTTGAGTTAGGCGAGGCATCGCGTCACGGGTTTTACCAGATTGTTTCTGCACTGCATCTCACTTCTGCTGTCATATCTCACTACTTGGGCTCATTGAGCGACATTCTTGTCTATCACAAGGTTTTAAACTTTAAAGAAGCCCGACAGAATGTTCCAAGTGACTGACTGTGGTATTGTTCTGGCTGCGCCACTCTATGTCGGCTGCACATTGTTTTCGGTCATACGTCGCTCCATTTTGGGTGAAGTTATGTGAATCACTTCTATGTTATGCCTAGATCGACCTCTCACGCTCTGTAATACCTCCAATTTTCTAATCTGGTGGAGAAAGTGACATTATCACCGCTGTATAGTCTACTGTCGGCATACGCAGAGGCACAACTGGATTGAGTGCAAAGCATAAAGAAAATTTTAATTATTTTTTCCTTGATTGCTTTGTTCGTTTGCTTCGATGGATTGCGTGCTCTCGACCAGTTTGGTCCAGTTTTTCGGCTCTAGCTTCTTGATTTGCACGACTAGTTAATCCCAACGGTACATTCAGTGGCTCGATTGACCGACCGACATTGGGTTTCTTTGATCTGGTAGTTCTACTATTGCAAGCAGTTTAACTAAACCTCATGCAAATACATAGAAAACAATTTGCGTTGACATTTTGGCACTTTGAATTGCAAACTGCATGCAAACATTCAAATATAATTTGCATTTTTGCGCCTATTTAGAAAGATGATGTGCCACGTTCATATATGCAGAAAGGAAACATTCCGATTTACGTTAAAATAACAGAATTATATTCAAATTTGCAATGAAAATCTAAACATTTGTAAAGTCATTTAGTTGCACTACAAGCTTTAATGTCAACACATTCAGTGTCTTAATTTGCAAAAAAACATATTATTAATTATATTTTTGATTTACATACATGCCATTTGAACTTAATTTGGCTGAATGTGCAAAATTTAAAAGAATTCGTTAGGTGTGAGTTCATTATACAGATGTGGGTGACTTATATGAATGATATATGAATTACCAAAAAATGATGAGTAACACATCGAGGACAACCACAAACAAAGTGTGTTTTAGAGTAATTATTTTTATGAACATTCATTATTAGCAGCCAATCATTTTGAAAGTATGCACATTTAAACATACGTTTCAAGGTTAACTTAGTTATTTTGGTTTAAGATTGTGATGAAAATAGGTTTAAAAACATTTAAACTTTAGTCATTCTCATATTTCAGGCTAATGAAGCCATCCGTCAACCATCATTTCTGGATAACCTCAGTTAATTAAACACTTAGGTTAATCTGTGTTTGCTTTTATCTCTCAAGGTTTAATACTGTTAATTAAATGGCAAATTAACAGTGAAATGTTTAAAGTAGAGATCTCAGGAAAAGCCACCCCTGTGGGTTTACATAGGAAAGTTTCTGGGAAGTTTCTTTCTAAAAAGCACTATCAAAGTAACGTTATTCTAAAAACTTTCTTTTAAGGTTGGCTTTTCCTGCGATCCCTTTAAAGCTATTCAATAGCATTTTTACCAGTTTTTGAAAATGTTCAATAATTTCCACTTATACTTTAGATTAAAAAGAGTTGGTAAAAAAATAATGAGTCTCTAATAGTTAATAGATGTACATAAAACTCAAGGTTTGTTTGTTTTGGGGCTATGGAACAGGGTCCATTAGACTTATTAACTTTTTACTGTATCATAAATTAACAATAGATTAATTTTACATATTAGTCCACAAAAAAAACAAAATATTATTTTCATAAGTCTAGTTATCATAAGTGGGTGTTGTCATAGGACTCATTAGATTCCATAGGTCAAAGTATTTATTTGACAATAAGGAACCGAGATAAATTAATGCACAAATATAAACTAAAGGATAACGTTTAATATATCAAATATAAAGAATCTAGAATTGCATAAATCAACTCAGGATGAGTAAGATAGCAAGTGGTTTTATGTGAAGCAGTGGTTAAAAGTTTGTGCACTGTCGAGGTTTGCTTAATTCAACCTACCGAGGGCGTTGAAGGGAAGTTGACTTCACATTTGTCCGCATTTCTTCGATGATGATTACTCAAATAAACGTCAATGTAGTTGCGCTGAAAAACTCAAGGCGCATTGGAGCAATGGGCGTGCAGTATATTTCGAGTGATTCTGCACGAGTGAGCAGACCACTTGTGAGTGGCAGTGATGTCTGTTGCGTCCATCAGAGTAGCTACCGTTTCCCATAAATCGATCCATCTACTTTACGATCCGTCGGGCCGTAAATGCCAAGCTTGGTAGAGGCTGGGTGTGCACGATGACCACCATCCACACTGCGCTAGTCTTGACCCTTGGGTTGCCTCTAACGTGTACTGATTGGCTCATAAAGTGGCTCTCTTGAAAGCTATTAATAAAAAACATTGACATATCACTGACGCGTCGTTAATAATTTACATTTTGCAATTGGTGCACGGATTGGCGCACGCACCCGATCTGAAGCGCACTGGGCGCCATCGAGATTGCTGGGCGTGTCTGGTACTGTCCAGGGCGAGCACTCACTCATAATGACACTGGACAACACCACCACAACACCACCATGGACCTCTCTCAATCACACCAATGTGTCGCCTATTTGTCCCCCACACTTCTCGGGTCATTTCGCATTCTCACTATCACTAATTTTGGTGTTGCATTTTATTTTAAATATATATATATCATTTATAATTATTATTCTACTGTATACCGCAGCAACATTTGATTTGTTGAAAATAATTTTTTAGTTACTGCAATCATTGTGCATTGAGCCCAAGCTTGCTCTTGGTCTTCGCATAAGGATGGTCTACTGTTTTAAGCAAGAAAAAAACAAGTCCATATTTTCAAAAAATTTAGGCGTTTCAGGGTCTTGATAATGATGACGGTGATTACAATATTATATATAATAATTGTGATTAGTGTCAATTAAGTTCATTCATCTTTTACTATGTTTAGGCACTTTGTTTCGTTTACGTGTTGTTATTAATCAACCATATAGTTTTTTTCTTGTATATTGGTTTTATACTTGCTTTTATGGAAAGTTTAGATATTTTCATGATAAAGGATCTATTTTTAGGTTTGCCCATTATCATAGGGTAAGAAAGAGTCTGGTGGATTCACAAGTCTGGTTAGCAAATTCTGTGACACACAAGTGATTTAGCAGAGATATATGCGAAGCTTTTGTTTTGTCAATGTAGCGAGGTGACTGTATCTGTGTGGAGATTGATAGCCAGTTGGGTAGTGGGATTGGCCTAGCGTGGGTTGCACACGGCACCGGTCCGTGTCAACACTGTCCATATTGTGTGGTGCCATCGATGGCACCGTGGCACTATTGCACTGCCACATTGGCTTGCTTGTTTGCCTTGATCATTCAATCAACCTAATGATTTAGCCCAATCCGGTCCGTGGTGGTAAAATTTAATTAAAGCCAGGTCCGTGCAATGAAGACATGTTCTACGGTGCCACCATTAATCACAGGCATTGATTCGGTGGGCTCTCTATTGAGCCACTGACTGGCTCGCTAATGCCTGGCACTGTTAGGACGCTTTTCTCGCGGTGGTCCGGACAAGCATGATGAACGGATTAGTCCGTGGTTGCGGTGCTTGTCCACGCGTCGCCGTGTGAGATCAATCGGTGACAATGCATCATTACTCCACTTTTGCTGCTCTACACTGTCCACTAGTGGGCACCTTTCTGTTTGCCCAGTCCAGTGACGGGCACTTTTCACTTTCCATATCGCCAGATCGTCATTAGAACTAGAAACTCCAATTGTTCAATCCATTGGTGCCATTGGCTTAATCCACTCAATGTCACCGGTGAGGGCACGGAACGATTCTACCAAAGGTGATGCTAGAGCCATTGTGCGTGTCTATGTCTCGCTATCACCATCACGCTCTTGATGCCACCACACTACTGCCCACGCCAACTCTCGCTTCACACTAATGGCTTTCGCCACGCGGATTGTTCTTTGCGCTAGATGCCTCTCTATCCACTCTCACTCATGTGCGCAAGTTCTAATCTTAAAAAAATGACGCCACTGTTGTTTAAAAGCTTTTGGATCGACACTATTGAGAATTTCGCTGCTTGAAATATGCACTTTTTACATTTATAATATATTGTTTTATTTTATTTGAACAAGATTTTATTTCTACTGTTTCTAAGTTTCAATGTTATTTTTAAATAATGAACTTATCACTTGTTTAGCGTTTGTTTACATTTTTTAGCAGGACGAGAGGCAGCTTTGCTGCAATAGCCCTACACTGTTAAAAATACTGTCTGGTTATAACCTGACATTGAGCACATTTCTGGTTATAACCTTACAATTTCAAAAA
>WURS02144781.1:0-21927 GCA_011762765.2 Rhinocypha anisoptera
CCCACCCTCCCGCCTCCCTTCCTCGGGCCCCCGCGCGGAGGGCCAGCCCCCGGCCCCCCCCCCCCCCCCCCCCACACCACCCCCCCCCCCCCCCCCCCCCCCCCCCCCCAACCCGACACGGGGGCCTACGCCAAATTGTTTAAAAGTCACCTCTGACTCATACCGTCTGCCCCTTGCGCGCGCGATAGAGGACGCGAAAGAGAAAGAGAGTGGGAAAAAATATCCCTTCGGTTCGCCCACGCCCTGGGAACCAAGAAAAACACTCATTAGTGGAAAACACGAGAACCGAACGAGGGGGGAGGGGGGTGAGAAGAGACGAAATACGTAAGGTCGGACACATTTTGAGAGCGCGGATACATCATCCCGACTGGAGACTACACGAGGGAGGGGCCTCGAATCATCATTGGCGATTCAAAAATGTTCCAAAAGGAGGAAGGGGGAGAAGGGAACTTCTTCGGAGAGTGAGAACGTCAAAAAACCCTTCCTTGGGGGACAATACCGCACACCGAGTCAGAAATTTGTCGAAAGAATACGCGAGTGTCGACTGAGAGTCACGGGGATTCGCGCATTGTACCTGCCGTACAAAACAAAAAAATAAGTTTCTTTGCCGAGGTAACTAGATTTCATCATTTCTCCATTGAACACGAGAGAGAGCTGTCATCATCCACGCAAACCGTTCATCTGCATCTGGGGGCAGCATTGCGCTGCAAATGGACAAGTGCATAATAAGAACGAAGATCAAATGCGACGAAAAAAGTTCAATATGACCATTTGTCAAACTTTTTATCCACTTGTATCGTGGCGCCTACGCCGTCACGTTGCTTCTTCGGACGAACTGCGCTGCGCAGCAGAGTTCAATGGACAAAGGGTGTAGGGAAATAGCCCCAGATCACGACAGAAAGGGAGAGGTACATCATTTCTTTTTCTTAAACTTTGGAAACCGTGAACTCACGTCTTTCAGCGACGAAGTTCAAAGCTCGCTGCACCGGCGGCTTCTCAGGAGAAAGTGCGCGGGATTGGACGACGCTCTCAAGAATGATTCGGATGGTCTAGAATTAGACGCCCATGAAGGTCAAGGTTACGTCGACGACTGCTGCTGAGTGAGATTTCCGCGATAGACAGGACCCGCGCACGCGCGCTTCCCTCCTCCCGGCGGCCTTTCTCGGGACGAATGGTGCACCCGGGGGGAGGGGGATGAAGGACGTGTGATCCCGTGACCTGCTTGATCGCATCCGGGGGTGGGGTACTCCCTTCACCACGTAACACCATCCTCCAAATAGGAATTGTTTGGTTTTCCAGGGCGGGGAGGGGGGTAGGTGACTGCCTATGACCTCACTGGGTTGGATGGGGCTTACATCGGTATTTTTTTACCCGCAGGATTTCCGGATTAGCGGCTCAATTATTATCATCTCACTATAATCAAACTCCCTTGCTTCGATTAAAATGAAACGCTCGACACATTACTCGAATTGATCGCACGTCATTAGAATCTCTTAAACAAATATAACTGTTCAACTCGCGATGCAGTCGCGAGGGAATGCAATTGTCTCTCACGGACGACAACGGCCAATTTGCTTCGTGGATTATTACCAGGGTGCCTTTTCCCGAACAAAACCCTTCTCTCTTTTTTTATCCTGCGGGGCCACACTTCTCGTATGAAGGACCAAGAACGAGCGAGAAGCCTGGGAGCCAAATGCCTCGTGAAGGGGACACATCAATTTACGAAATAAGTCAACGTACTCCATTTGTTGATCTTTTCATCGTAACTTAAACAATAAATCAGCCACATCAGTCAGATTGTGAGCTGTTTATAAAAGATACTAATATTAACCAAATAGATATACATATGTTTTTACAATATTCGCCCAACATTTCGAACAACTGATATCTCTTAAGTTACGTTTTTTGGTAGCAAGTTGTTTTATGGCAAATGGGATTATATTCTCATAATTTAAAGTCCTCAACAAAAATAATGAGTAACTAAATACCAAGACTTAAATAAAAATTAATCAACCAAACAACGTAATAATTACTTTGTTTTCACATTATCTGAATTCATTGATAACCGCCCGGGCCCTTCGGGTGAACTTTATAATCACTGTGTGACCATGTGCGATCGCACCGCCCTTCGGTCGACCCTGCCTATGCATTACACAAATTTGAACTTTTCATTCTCCGATTAAAAATGCCGATTGTCACATACTTAATCCATATTATTCTTCATCCATAATTTCTTCTTTTTTACCTCCGGTGGTCTGACCCAAGATGAGTATTAATGTGCTTAGCTTGGGTTAATCCAAGCTTCACAGCAAAAAATCTCAAACGGAACCCATGTCACAAATGACTTTGCTGATTTTCATTTTAAAGAGAGAGGTATTAAAGAAAATAATCACAATGGCGCCAACGTTAATTCAAATATGTACATCTTTTTTACTTCGACAAGCCGAATTGTGATTTTTAACGGCTTGCTCGCAAACGGCTAGCAACCTACCCCTCTTTGCAGCGACATCGATCATGTCGGCAATCCAATTAGAAGTATTTTCGTTCATATCGGTGCTCCGATGGCTATGGTCATTTGGCACCTCGAATCAAAGAAAATACCTAATTGGACGAAACCATGTCAGAGACGGAGCTCGAACCCGAGACCTATGGGTTAGCCGGCGAGCGCACTACTCTCCACAGCCCCGGTCGGCTCGACAATCCGATCACGGCCTTAACGTAGGGAAAGAATAAAACGAATTGAACCCGTGGATGAAAGGTGGTTAAATTAGCCGTGGCATATATCTGCTCACCGATAATCCGGAAGGAATTTGTGGGAAAGGGGAATAATGTTTTGCATCCAAAGACAGAATGAGATGGCGGCTTGGTGGGTCAATCGAGGGCGGTGAGTAGAATAGGTTTGTGGTCATACCGATAGGAATCACTGCGTGTTCTCTTATTATTTCGGACTATTTCTATGGTTGATGAGGATAACACCCGAGTGGTGATGCTAACGGTATCTTAAACTTGGGAGCAACAATGGAAGATCCACCTTCCTATGTGAACCGTGGCATTGCGACCATGGAAAGACTCGCATTAACGACACATTGTTCTTGTAGGAAAAAGTAGACACTTGCTATTTTCCACTTTAAAACTTTTAAATCCCAATAATTTCTGTGTGCATACTGCACCATTTTCAATTCTTGGAAATGGTGTAATACACCGAAACTATTCGTGAATAATTTTATTTTTTATTACCAGGAAAATTGAAAGGGTTTTCTTTTCCAAATATTATGTAATGCTTCCAACACACCACTCTAAAACTCCAGGGTGAAAGAGAATGAGATGGCGCTACCACAAATACACTGTTATACTGGCCATGACCTTCCAATTACCAACCACTGACTTGACCTGATAATTACTTCACTATTCACCACTAATTATCAATATGCAACACATAATGAGATCATAGCAGCTCATTCATAGATAACTTACAATAAGATAGTTTGTGTGTTCCATTAGGCCTTTCAATTGATCATTGACATGTCCTAAGTTTACAAAGAGTCTCTCAAAATTCCCTACGCCTCCAGCTAAAACCCAAACAGAGTGATTTTCTGGGTACCAGATTTTCCTAGGAAACCACAACTGACATAGGAAAAGGAACTGGTGCCCCTTATGATGTGTGAATTTTCTCATGCCGGAAGGCTCAGTAGTAAGTGAGCTCTCTCCACCCTCACTTAAGAAAATCGATCTTATGGTTGCAGACTGGTTTTTCTGGTTAATGTGCAAAATCAAATCTACATTCATCATAACTTAATGACTATGATTCCACTATGATGTATGAAAAATTAATGAATTTCGTAAATTCCACAATATAAAATTTATTTCACAACCTGGGGTTCAATGGGTCACTATGTCCTCCTCACTCCAAACCCATCACCATAGCCCTCCCTACCTTCAAAGTGCTTGTATACTGATGTAAACTGACTTACTGCCACCTGAAGATGACAAAGTATTATTGAATCCTAGGTTGTGATATGAATTTTATATTGTGGAATTTGTGAAGTTCACACATTTTTTGTTCATCATGGAAATTACCCAGAAACTGTGAAACTTGATACCAACAGTTCACTTTGAACAATGGCCTCATATACTTATCACAAACTGCCCTATTCTCAACTGCAGTCACCAACTGACAGAATAAAATACTTTTACACAGTGAAAATTCAAACCTGTCCTTTTATCATAGCCCATATTTTACCAAAATATTTTCTGATGCAATAGAGCATCAGTGGAGCACCAGGACGGATTCAACAATTTTTAAAAAAGATTACATCAGTACCAGTGCTGAACAACAAAGTGGAAAAAAAACATTTTCTTTCTAAGTATTAATTATTATTATTAAGTACAAATGGTCAGCTACCTAATATTGTCAGGGTAACAATTATACCTTCACAAATTAGTTAGTTATTATTATAGTGTATGTGTCCCTTATGTGTTTTAATATTTGGATGACATCTTTCTAATTGATGAATTAAGGATAATATAACATTATTAATGTTTTCACGCTGATATTTTGAACATGATATGTCCGAGTTGCTGAAACTTGTTGGTGCTGGTTATGGAAAAATATTTTAAATATTTTTTAGTGTTGTTTTTATAAATTTGTTTCATTTATCAATAGCCATAATTATGCTACTAACATAACTGCATTACAATGTAAATAAACATTCTAATAAGATGGCTAACATGGTGTTATGCAATTTCCTTGAGTACTCCAGTTAAAAAGCATAAAAGAAACACAGAAGCTATATCTCAAGATGAGTAATATTTACAGCAGAATTCCCTTTTACCATGTAGCATCACAGATAAACAAACAATGAAACCTCAAGGTTCTCCACTAACACTACATTTGTGTCAAATATTTTATTAGAATATTCCTCAATTCCATTTGTTCATGAATATATTACAGCACATTAAAAGCAATGGATGACACAAATGATATTAACTACAGCAAAACTAAGTTCATGGGTGTTACTTTAAAAGAATGGAGTGTATATAAAAAATATGATGTTAGTGAATAAATATCATATATATTTAAATGTGCTAATCAACATATTCCACAAAAAAGCTCTGGCATCGCATAGGTAATAGGGGCTGGTACTAAAAGGATTAATAATCCACTCAGGAATGTGAATTGACTACTCATTTCATTCTCTTTTCCCTGAATTAGAACATGACAGAACAAGTTGGAATTCTGAGCTACTAATCGAAAATTTAAGAAAAAACTGAAGAAGACATTTGGTCATTTCCATAATAGGAAATAGGAGTTTTTTTTTAAATGTCTTTTTTTAATAATAGAAGATAATTTGGTTACTAGTAAAACTTTTAGTATAAAAATAAAAAGAAAATAAAGGAGTTTTCAATGGGAAAAGCACTTGAATATTTTGTTTTCATTGAGCACCATTTGTATTCCTAAATATTAATACATATATATAAAGCTGCAAAATCACTGACTGACTTTTCATTGACTGAATCATTGACACAAATTCCTGGGCACTTTTACTCTAGTTATCTGTCTGAAATTTTCAGGAAAGGTACCTATTTATCCGGTGAGTATGGAAAAAATTGGAAACCCCAAGAAAGTGGCCTGGGTTCGACTCCAGAGACGTTCATTTTTTTACATGTAAAGGGAAAATAAGAATTTTACCATGTACAGCAAATTCCATTCACTCTTTAAAAATATAATAAAATTGAGATAGGAGCTTCGGACTTGGAGTAAAAAATGAATGAAACATTGAAGTTTCTTATTCTATCCATGTTTATCTGTATCTCAGTCTAAAAATGGAGTAAATTACATTGAAACGTGAATTTTTTAAAAGTTTTTATCAGGATTTTATACTTGGTCACTAAGGAAGGCCCATTGTTGGTCCCGAGGGTTTAACCCACTAAGCATGAGTAAATTGACCTTGGATGGCATTTATAGTCCTGTATTTTTAATGCTACGAATACTGCTGCTTCTTACTCGGTAAATCCATATTAAATAATATACATTCTAATGCAATTTATTATCTATCACAGAGTAATCTCTCTGTAATCATGCATTAGTGTTTTATAATGGATTATTCCAGTTATATATAGCATAAAAAAGTTATTTGTTCGGTAAATATATAATAATTTTTACAGCTTTTAATACAATTTAACGCCTATCACACTATGTCCTCCCTACCGTACTCCAGTCGGTGGTGCAGATTTAGCAATTTTGTTACTACAGTTAGTGAATTTTTCTGCAGTTAGCGATTTTCTTTCCTGGTTTAGCGACATTTGATATATTTTAGCTTTCTGGAATTTTTCAGTTTTGTCCGATCGGATTTTTTCTTATTATGACGTTTCCACTAATGATAATTTTTTCTCCTCCTAACAACTCTCCCTCAGGTCGTCCACTTCAATGCCACGGGAACACTCTTGATGGCCAATACTAGCAATGCTATACGACGGGTAAAAATTGTCCGGACATATTTGCCGAAAAACTCATTAATTCTATGAATACTACCTAAATTATTATAATATCTTTATAAAATAATAAGTATTTTTAAGGATATTTAATATAAATAGTAGGGTATGGGAATAGTGGAAATTATTTTTAAAAATTAGGATTTTAATGTCATGAATTTGAAAGTGATGACTCACACGGACACAACATTTTGGTGTGTTAATTCCTTTAAATTTAGTTATAACTTGTACATTTAGCTCACACTACTACTGAAATACTATACGCTGCTTATTACTATCTTCACTGAGCAATTAATCAAAATATGTTTCATTAAAAACTTGATCCAAAACATTCTTACATATTTTTTTCAGGGGAAATGGGCTATTGAAGATTATAATGGAAGGTAGAATGTTAGGTAAGCATTGTAGGGGTAGTAACAGAATAGGGATTTTGGATAGAATGATTGGTGGTGGGAAGTAGGCATATTTAAAAGCAATTAAGTTACAATTTAGCAGGACAAGTCTAACCTGAGGGTAAAAAGAAAACTAATGTAAGAGGTAGATTACCCTATCCCTACCCTCAATCAAAATTTTATTCCTGAAATATCTAAATTAATAATACTTCACAAAAACAAAGATATCATTATTATTTCTCTGTAAATATGTATTCATCACTTTGAATTATTTAGGCACCTTTAATTTCTAACTACTTTTTTAGAGACAATTTTTTGAGTTTACTGACTTCTCTGGGTAACTTTAGTGACATACTGGAAAAAAATTGGTATCTAAAGTTGTGGGATTCATTATCCTTACTGGCTTACTAGAGCAACTGTTTGGTCCTCCAATATACTGAATGTCCTCATTTTATATTTCATCTGTTTTGTCCCAAAACGCTTGCAAGAAAAATGCAAGTGCCATTTACTAGTTTCTAATAATTTAGGATTTATAAAAAACATGTAAAACCATGTATTTTGAATGTACATTTTATCAAATTTTTGCAGGTAAATTTTCTTTTAACTATGAGGTACTTATTAAGAGCTTTCAAGCAATGCTCATTTGTTACAGGGTTTGAATTTTTAAAATTTTGTATGATTATGTAAAGTTTAAATTTTTAAAGTATTGCACAAGACTACTGACAAATTGGAGTTGTGCCTTTATACAGATTATCAAATATATGGTTCCTCAGAAAAATTACCAAAATAACCAACAAATATTTTCCTAGGCAGAAAAGTGAAATTAAGAAAATTTGTGTAAAATCCCAAACTTTTATCTGCCTATCCAACCAATACAATTTACGTTACAAGTGAGTCAAAATAAATCTTTTGAATGTAAAATGTTACATATATGGCTAAAATAAAAATTTAATATAAATGGAAAATCCATTTAGCTCAATGACCCTGTTTATTTCAAGTTAAATATCTTCTTTCCAGTTCATCATGGACTGCAAGCAAATAATACTGGAGTATTAAAACAAGTTGGTGTATAACCAATGGGCGACCCAAGGAAAATTCCTCTGGTGAAGAATCATGGTGCCAGAGATGGAAGGAGTTTGACATCAGTTTTTTACTTAGGTAATGATATCATAGCCAATTCATTAACAGAATGGTTACATATGATTAAGTTTTAAAATCAGTATTTCTCATTGTGAGTTAAAGGAAAAGAGGTTATCATGTTGAGTAATAGTAATTCCCTGTCAAGCACAATTGCAGTAAATAAAACTTCACTATCATGTATGTAACAAAATGCCAAGTATAGCAAATTATTAGTGAGAAGCTAATAAATTCAGTCCAATTAGCAAATTATTCATGACAGATTATTCAGCTAGCCAAAGGTGAGTTTTGCAGTACTTAATCCATGTTTTACATAGGAAATGTGAGGCTTGTAGATTGAAAATCAATGACATGGGAAGGTAAATCAATTCTTGTAAAATGGAAAACGAAAGTTAAACATGAAAATTTGATAGCATAATTTGAGCTAGGTCACTCCAGTTATTTGTATAGTACTTTAAATGAAGCAGACATAAGGGGAATAATTGCACTATAGAAGGAAGCCTTTAAAAGGAGTAGAGAATTGATGCAATTCAGAAAGTTTTAATGTGATTCAGAAATCTGGCAAAACAGTGAAAAAGAATGGTGTATGATGATACATTAAGTCCGTGAATTAAATCAGAGTGGAATCTGCACACACAGGATGCACATTATCATCGTTTTCAAGTTACATCAACCAAATATTCACTGTTTTCACAATGCAAGTAACTGTGCAGAGGTACAAGGGACTTAAACCAGAATTTGAATAACACACCTCTCTCCACTTCTATATTTCTAGCCAAGTACCAGGAAAGGCTTAATTAAATAATTAATCTACACTTTGAAAATTTACCTACTTTAATAATTTCCAAATGCCTTTTTATTACGGTCCTGTTATGGTGTTTGCTTTAAGTATTGAAAATTGATCTTTCATCTTAGAAGCAGTATGTCCACATTTCACATAACAAGCATGGCTGCTGTATCATCATGCAGCATCATGAGTCCATGCTAGGAAAATCTAGAACATGTTCTAATTTCTCCTTGCATGGTCCCTTCATCTGGGAGATATCATTTTCAATGAGATGTGGGTGTGGAGGAGGATAGGAAAGGTAGAGTGGACAACAAGAATGACAAATGAAATATTGTTGAGCATGGAAGAGGGGATAGGTAGTCGTGAGGGCCGTTCAATAAAGAGGGATCATAGTTTTTTATCTGAATGCAAGAAAGCATCTTTATGCAAGTCAAAACAAGTTCAGTTCACCTAAGACAATGATGGAGGAAATACTCAACAAGCAATACATAGTAGTGAAATTTTGTTTTGAAATAATCAGCCAAGACCTATAAATGTTAAATGAGGTTTATTGAGAGTATATTCTTTCCTGAATGAAATTTGTACCACACTTATATCACACTTTAAGCTGTTAATATAGCCATTAATTTTTTGCACAAATGATTCAAAAAATTTATAGCCCCTGTTTAATTAAGACTCCTTGAATCTAGAGAAATATGGAGAATACAGAAAAAGTGGAAGGGAGATTCATTACGAGGTGACGTCAAGTTAAAGAGAATTTTAGAACGTGGGAAGTGAGGCAAATAATATGAATTTTAGATTAAATTTCAGCCAGAATAAGCAGAACTTAAAGATGCTCAGAAATCAACTTATTTGCCGGCCTATAAGACACACTTTTTTCCATTGTCAGGAATAACTACACTTGTATTAAAACAATTTCATTGTAGAAAGTAAACTATTCCTTTATAATTGATCTAATCTTATCTCTTCCATGAGCAACCTTTAATATAGTCATTAATTTTTGGAATGTAAAAATCACATATTATAAAATGTTGGCATTATCATACACATTTAATAATAATAATACTCCTAAATAACTATGCCATTGGTCACTAATTACACATTTCAAATTTCCTTTCTATTCCTGTCCTATTACACATACTGGTCATGTGCAGTAGTGTTCATTGGCGGGCAGGCCTCCTTGAAAGGAGTAGATGAGCTTTCTATTATCTCACCGCCTGGGAAGCTATGATTAGCCTACAAACAGAACCACTTAGCCATCTATCTTCAAATTATGGAAATAATAATTCGGTTTGTGTACACAGGAGACATCTCGGTAACTCTAACCATGGAGAGAGACAGCATAGTTATTTTGTACAGATAGTGAATAATGTTCCAGGTCAGATGGAACCTAGGATGATAAGAAACCCTCATTACAAATGATATGCAGCTGTTTTCATTAAGTGTTTACATATGTGGGCTTGTGTGAAGGAATGTTTCCAATCTCTTCTGAACGAATTGCCAATTAAAATGTGTGGACAGTCAAAACAGAAAATACTGAAATTTTTGTGATCACAATGGGATATGTTAAGCTGGTGGATTTTGTCTCACTGTGCCCGAAGTGTTTTATTAGGGTTAATAATAATAAAAACTTCATAGTGATGTCCTGTTCCATCAACTTAGACATAATGTGATTTTCAAAAATTCCATTTAATCTTCTTATGATGTTTTAATTTACTCCTAAATTTATGAAGTGTTTCAGGCATAAACTAGCCCAAAGTTCACTCAGAAAAGCAGTTTTTTTTCCCGATACGGACAGTTTCTCATTGATATTTCTACCTGCCATTATTGAGATAGTCTCTTTGAATAATACTAAATAGGTTGGGAGGGTTTCTTTCCTAGTGAGAAAAGAAACCCTCCCGCAGAATACAACCTTGAGATTGTTTTTACCCATAATATGGCGAAACATTAAATTTTTAGTTCTCAAAGATAAAGTTGTAATAATATATTTTTAATACTAATTGTCCCAGCATATTCAGTTATGAAATTTTATTTACACATGTAAGTAGGATCACATGGCACAGGAATTTTAATAAAGAGGCATAATTTCTTTCTCTTGCAAAATGGTAACATTTCACTATGTGGCAGTCTTTTTTTTCACAACCACAGATGCACTAGGGAATGAAAGGCTTGAATGAAAAATATACCATGTAAACAAGCTTCCTTGCTAGATTGAATGTGATGTCATCCTGAGGTGTTGGGAATAGAAGGGAAACTGAATCGTGTAAATAGTGACTTAAGAGAACTACTCCTATACAAAACATTGCAAATATCCCATGTTTGTTGAAAACCTAAGCATTTCACAACTGAAATAACTTGGTACTTACACATACGTATGTATATAGCTTGTCTGCATGACCATTTTATAACACGATAAGTAATAAGTAAGGTCTACTGATGAACATTTTTGGAAAAGAAAAACTCTTAATTTCAAATTTCTAAAAGATAAGGCTGGAGTGAGTAAATATTCACACAACACACAATGAATAGCTACTCTGCTGATTTGCAACTCATGATATCCTTACTATTCCCTCTTATATTTCAATTCATTAATGCCTTTTTCCACACCTCAACATCACAATCAGAATCTGAACAAACAATGTTTGCTGTAAAGTAAGGAAAGAAACTCTCCACTATTAGTTACCGAGTTAAGTGAATACCACATTTTTTATTCAATGTCACCCTACCAATTCCACTAGCTTAAAATGATTTTCCATGAAAGTAAAGGAATGTCACTTTCACTCTTCACTAAATTTTACACACAATTTTGGAATGTGAATATACAACTGTAGAATTGTTCTATGAGTGAAATGGTGTATACTCCTTACTTGGATAGTGTAGTTTTTGCCACTAATAAGGAATTGTATGGATTATTATAACCGGTAGCTGATGAAAAATGTTGCAGGCAACAGAAAAAGTAGGACAGAAAAGAACCATTTGCAGTATAGAGGCCCAATGAATGTTTCTAGGCTACTAATCATAGATATTAAAAAACAGGTGAACACTCCAAACCCAAGATAGCGGCTTTGTCGGGCTTTCCTAGAAAACCGCTAGTAGCTACAAGAAAATGTATATGTTGGTTAACCTTTCAGAATTCATCAGCCTTGGAATTATTCAAGGGTGAGCCTACCCTCACCTATAAAATCTGGTCGATTACTTAGTGATTGTTGCTCGGAGGCAATTAATTGCACTGATATAACTAAATATCCATACAAATTTCACCAATGGTTAATCCTTGCTATAACAGAATTCTCAGAAATGAGTTCTTCAGCAATAATTTAAACAAATTATTTCCAGAATTATGATTTTTTTCGGATAGGATAGCACATCAAACCGTATAAATTACACGCGATGAAAAAATGGTTTTGTATAACCCTAAACAAACTGCCAAATGTCGGTTTGATAGGTGAGAGTAGAGCTCGCAAAGTATTAAGGAAAACGGAGTGTGAACAGTCACATGGGTAGATGGGTCAGTTCCTTTTGTGGTTGCCTAGGAAGATCTGGTACCCAGAAAATCACCCAGTTTAAGTTTAGCTGGAGGTATCCAGAGACGTCACCTAGGCTTTAACCCGGATCCTCCCGCTAAGTAGCTAAGCGCTTTACGCACTGGACCTCCATAAAATCCTTTTGGTAAATATCATACGTGTTTAATTTAACATCGTTTTCTGTATGTATATTTTGAAATAGCTTCGTAAACACTAAGGGAATTTTAGTTCCACAGTGAAACATTGTAGTGTGAAAAACAAGCACATCAGTCAAGAAGGTGAACAATTACGGAATCATATATTAAAGCAATCTTTCACAATAAATTAGCAAAGTATAAGAACTTGGAAAATGACCTTTTTGTCCGAAATTTTATGCTGTACTTCAGTAATTCAATATCCAACACATTATAAGAATTTATCAGTTACAAGATGGTAACATATTTGTTATTCTGGTACTGATTCATACAAGCTCGCAACTTCACATAAAACGTCACTCTAACTAAATCGAAGTGAATTTAATCTATATTCCATGCACCTCAAGGTAAAGGTATTGTGATGAGAAGAATAAAAGAATCCAATATTTACATAAGCACCCAGAGGTGCAATATCAACAAGTGAAAAAGAGATTATTTTCTTTCATAAGAAATCGTAACATTATTTATGGGCTGTAAAACTTTACTGGAGTAACTGCCCAGAAAACTGCTGACAGTTTGTCTCCTATTCGCGAAAAAAGCACAAATAATAATATAGCGGTCAGTGAACCAAGGTACGAAAATCGTACTGGGTTCCATACAAAGAATGCAGGTGTCTACTAAGTAGAGGCAGTGAAACTTACCTCTCTCTCGACCATCCAACACGTTTTTAATATCCATAATATGTGAATATGATGGTGAAAAAGGTGATCGGTGTTAAAATTCCCTAAAATTGGCCCCGTTGCTTTAGTACACCAAACATGGCCGGATCTCGATGAACTACTTCCAGGTCGTTGAACTCTGAATGCCGGAGAAGTGGCTTATGAGTCTAATATATTTCCCTTATTAAGTATTTTTTTTCATGCTTAGAAAGATATGGCGAAACCCTTATTTTAAACTTACACATTTAGATGTGAGGTTGTTCAATCGACTTCAGTTCAAAAATGGCGGCGCCCTTGTGAAGATTAGCACAGTTTGCGGCCAACTTAAATTTCGGGCTATCTCTGAAAATGTTATTGAAATACACTATTTAAACTAATGGTTTGGTTGCTTTATCAGACATTTTTCCGTTTTGTTAAACTTTAGATAAAAATATGACTTTTTACTTACTGCTTGAATTTTTATTTCAGGTTTTCTAACTTTGCCGCAATATGTATCTCGGAATACATAAACGAATAACATGCAGGACTGTGGTGTTAATAATTCTGTTAATTTTTGTGGTGGACTATTTAGGTGCGCTCACACATATATTTGAAAAGGAATTCACTTCATCGTTCAAATATCCATTTGAAGGAGATATAAATCGTTATGTAGACCAGTTGGAACGAGGTGAAAAGCCTGATGTTACTCCGATAAACATTTACAATTACACCTTCATCTTAAACAGTGACCACAAGTGCAAGATGGAGGGAAGTGCTCCTAGACTTGTGTATTTGGTGAAATCTGCTTTAGATAATTTCAATCGAAGGCAAGCCATTCGGAATTCGTGGGGCTTCGAAGGACGGTTTTCGGATGTGACTATCAGAAGAGTATTTCTTCTTGGGGTTTCCAAAAATGACCCTGACATTCAAAAGCGGGTACTTAAGGAGCATCTTAAGTACAGGGATATAGTGCAAGCCAACTTCTTGGATACCTATTTCAACAACACAATAAAAACGATGATGGGTTTTAATTGGGTAATGCAGTTTTGTCCAAATGCTAGATTATATTTCTTTTCTGATGATGATATGTATATTTCCACGAAAAACGTCCTTAGGTTTGTTCGGAACCCTACTCATTATCCACATTACTTAGATAGCCCAATAATTAGCATGGACCAAAACCGAAGGAAACGTGGTATTAATGAAACTTATGCTAGGATCAAAGCTGTCGATGGCAACTTTGCCAATAGAAAGGATAATGACGTACCCCGAGCGAACCATATTATTTCCGCACAGAATGTTGAAAATGTTTTAAAGTCAAAGGTCGCCAATTCTGAGTATTTCAATGCATCAACCTTAAAGAATAGAAGAAAAACCCTTCAAGTAGTGGATTTTGATCTGCCAGACGATGCTCTATTATGGGCAGGTTATGTGTTCTTTTCGTCTCCCCATCGACACAAATCAAGTAAATGGTATGTCTCTCTTTCGGAGTATCCTTATGATCGGTGGCCTCCCTATATTACTACAGGTGCATATGTATTGTCTCAGAATGCTTTCAGGCTTCTTTATTTTGCAAGTATGTACACTAAACATTTCCGATATGATGATATTTTCCTTGCCATTGCCGCTTCCAAAGTAGGGCTGGAGCCATTTCATTGTGATAATTTTCACTTTTATCCCAAAGACTATAGTGTTTCTGGTTACCGCTTTGTAGTAGCATCACATGGGTATGGTAATCCAAAAGAGTTATTGGATGTATGGAATGAACAGAGAAGTGCCGGAAATGCCTGATTGTATTCTGGTGAAATAAATTATCTCAGTTTTCAACTTCAAATATGTACCTAAGTGTAAGAATATTTTTGACATTTCACTAAAAAGATAACACAAGAATAACCCCGTTTTACGACAAGAACTTCCATGATAATATAAATGATACTGCTCCAATTGCATATTTGGTTGGAATAAAAATACGTCCCACTTTGCCATTCGTTGATTGACAACAAATGATGTGATATAAACTTTCTAAGTCAATGCATATGTGATATAATCCACATTCCTATTAATGTGTAATGTACATATATATTCGTCTAATAAATTGTATTACTTTTAAAGAAGGAAAGAGATTTAATTGTGCCTATTGGAATTTCATTTAATGGTTCCTGTAATATATGCTTTGAAACCAGACTACAACTCTGCTTCTTACGAATTACCTCAAATGGATTTCTGTGTGATGATTGTAAAAAAGTAACAGTATTAATGCTGTAAAGGAATTACCTGTATTGAGAGTTGTAAATGATGAACAAGAAATGAAAGTACCTGTTTCCATTGTGGGTCGTTTGATTTTTTATAGGCATCTGACCACATTAAATAAATTATTATTAATAAATAATCATTTTACAAGAGTTTACCATCATCCTCTGAAGCTTATTGGGACCAATGGACATCTCTGAAATAAATAGTTTGTAAAATTTCACTGGTAGAACCATTCTATCAAAATGGGATGAAATCAGAAGCCCTGTCATACATATTTCCATTGATTGAAGTGCTGGTGAGAACTTACACAACACCTTAAAGTTCTAGAATGTGGTTTGGTCACATTTTTTTATATCAATCACCAGATATTAAAATCAAATTTAGTTCTTGATCAGCTGCCTATTGATTGGTAACCTACTGCCATACAGAATCATTCTCCTTAGATAAAGAAACAAATTTGTGCAATTACTCTGTCTAAAATCTGTATATTAATTTTAATTATTCTATCTAGTAAAATGAAAATGGTGTGTTACAAAATAAATTTCACCAAACCAAATAAGATTGATTGGGGTTTCACATTGAAGGTATGCAATACTGAAGAAGATGGAAGTATACAGTAAACGAATTAGAATGAATGAGACTTGCAGATACCTTAAACAAGATGTTTTTTAATTAATGATAAACCACCATGAATCGTTACTCTTCCATAAAAGGTATGATTTTCTTAATGAGTAATTTTCACAATGTAACTTGATTAATTTTATGTGTTTAAGAGGTTGAAATTTCAGACATTTTACCTGTAATTATTGTATATTAGATCTGACGCTTTACTTGCATAGTGATCCGTTCTTGGGTTTCCAAATGGACCTTTATGGTGTGAGTAGATGGGTCACACCAGCTCATGCCGAAAAAGCTCCCTGGGAACTACCTTATCCCTGGACGAAGAACTTCCAGGCAATGGGCATTCCCTTTGTTTAAAGTAGGTAAGGCTAAGTGGCACAAGAGTGCCCTTGACGGTGACTATTTAAATGCTGTTGGATGAATTGAACACAAGAGAATCGAAGGTAGTGGGGAACCACTGCCTTTGAACCCATTGGAGGAAAGGGCATGGAGACCACACCGCCTCTTTTCCTAAAAAGCTCCAGGCTGAACCATTATCTCGGGATGAAGAACTTCTGAGTAATCAACATTTACCTAGTTCAATGAAAGGTGATGAGAAGTATGGTAGGGAAGTATGAGAGTGCTCTCGATGGTGACTCTTTTAACATTGCTAGAGGATTCTGGCAGATAAGAGAACCGAGGGTTGGTGGAAGCCCTCTGTATACCCATCAAAGTAGTGGTTTGGACTCTAGATGGCTGTTTGGTCCATCCTAGACAGAATACTCCCCCCTGGGGCCCACACCCCCTCACATCATGAAGAGTGGTCCCTTGACTGGGGGGCTCCCCATAGCTACCAGCGTTTTGGAGAATATACTATGAGGTCACTACCATGCAAACATTTTCAACTTCAAAACTTTAGTCAAAATGAGACCTTGAGCCACACAGTTATACGACAAATATTTCAATCTGGATCCAGCACTAGTAAGATAATTGTTTATTGTTCGAAGAATGTACATATGGCTTACTAAACTAACATTTTGGCTTAACTTTATTTTTGACCCCATGCACCAGTTCTTTGCAACAGTCAAATTTATTTTACAGTTAAGACCTCACCGTAAGGTTGCATTACTCCACCACACCATCGTACAAACTGATAAAAACAAACTAGCAATGTTTCAAGGAAATTAGTTAATTGAATGCATGCATGTGGTCTTTTTCTGGGGTGAAGAAATCAATATTTCTAGAAAAATTAAATTGATCAATAAAAGAGAAAGGCAGAATACCCAAGAGGAAGTGCCTAAACAGTGCCAAATGGCCACATAGCCTGTGGGCCTTTGGCACAAGCTATGTATCCGGTTATGCAGGCTGTGTGGCCATTTTGCTCACTGTGTAGTCACTTCCTCTAGGCTAGAAACCTTTAAATTTTGGTGTTGTAAAAAAGAACAGAAAGAATAAATAAATAATGGAGAGTTCATAATGAAACTCAAAGGAAGAAGCGTGTTAACGGACACTGTAAAACGAAGAAGAGGATACTGGATTGGACATATTTTCAGAAATGACAAGCATGTATAATCAATGTGGTGGAAGGTGAAAGACAGTAGAAGAAGATTGGAATCTTTAAACCAAATCATGGAGGATGCGGAAGAATTAAGTTGCAGAGAATCAGAAAGAACGGTAAAAAGAGGTAATAGTAAATAAAATGATGGATGCCAACCAATCAGAAGACCAGAGAGGGAGAAAAATGAAAAATATATTTTAAAAATTAAGATATCAATCAGACATTATTATTCATAGCTCAATGAACCATATATACACAAATATAATTGACTTGAGATAGAACTCCATTTGGTACATAAATTTCAAATGAGTGTTAAATATTTTCTAGTTTTATTCTAATAAAACCTCAGAGGAGACAAAAACTGGCGCGAATTCATAAATGTAACAGCTCCTGTCATCTATGATCGGATGAGGGAACTAATGAGCAGTAAATAAAACAAATGCCGTGACATAACGATGGCTTGGGGCGCTCACCCAAAATCAACATAACAATTTCAGACAAAGATTTCTAAACTGTGAAATTAATTAACGTTGCCTCTTTTCAGAAATGGGAAAGCATAAAGATAAGCACTCGGACAGAGAGTCCAGCCGATCCAGTCACTCCTCAAAGCACAGCAAGAGAGAGGAAAAAGAACGACATAAAAGGTAATTGTGTCTAAAATAATTTTTGTATACGCCGATATTATTTTTTTATGTTGTAAGTAACTTTGGTGATGACTTTGATTAGTTAAAAATATGATAAACATCGTTGAATATCATTTCAAATATGTTAAAAAGGGCAGATATTTTTGAAAATACATCGGAATGTTACAAATAAAATAGTTTTGGAAAACCTCTTTTGCTCTATATTTTATATTATGCATATAAAGGCATCAATACAATGATCAGGCTGGCATATAAGTCAGAATTAGATAAGTTTTCTTTCTGGTGCTCACCCCTTGTCCTATTGACTTTGTGTCGGTAGCCTATAATGCTTGACCATATTTGTTATATCGCTCCATTCAGAGGATTAATTTTCATTTTAACAGAAGGAAAAAGGAGTCCAAGTATTCGAGTGATGATTTATCTTCCGAAGATGAACGAGAGAAAGAAAGGATCAGGGACATTAGAGAAAGGGACGAATTTGCAGACCGTTTGAAAAGAAAAGATGCAGAAAAACAGTTGGCCTTCAAAAAATCCAAAGGAATGCACGAAGAAGCTGCCAGGCGACTGGAGATTGAATCAAAGGATCGTGAAAAAATCATCCCACGATTAAGAGAGGAGTCTAGAAGAAAGTATTTGGAGAAGAGGAAGGAAGATAAAGTGGCTGAGTTGGAAGCAGACATCATCGACGATGAATACTTGTTTGAAGATGAGATGTGAGTATGTTAGACATGGTGACGAAGTAAATTTATTTGACTTCTATTTCTGTATGGAAAAAAATATTCTAAATAATATGTGAAAGGATGGCTGTTAACCTGCCCACCTTTACATATGTATCCTTGTGGAATAAGTTTTGGTGAATAAGAAATAGTTAATTACAGATTGGACGTATATAAGTATGTTCTAAATAGTTTTCGCCAACAAAAAGGGAATCATGAAGGATAAAAACATAAATTATCACATAATTTTAATTATTTTTTATGCATTCGCTTCTCACTTAGATGCCCATATATTATTTGTTCGTTTCAGACTTACTTCAAGAGAAAAAAAAGAGAGGGAACATAAAAGAAGACTTTTACAACTTGCCAAGGAACATGAGCAAGCTCGTGAATTGGAAAAAGTGCAGAGGTATCACATGCCTGAGGATGCACGAAGGGTAATTAATTTAAAATCCAAGGGTCTTCTTAAATCTCGAAAATTCATATACGAAAATGGAAATTAAGAATTTAATAATGTAATTTACACTTATTCGAAACAATATAAAAAGTTAAGAATATTGAACCATTCCCTGTTAATTGATTTGGCTAAGTACATAATATCATTGTCTGGCAAGCAGTGGAATTGTCTGTTGCCTTTCATCATACCTTGGTTGGGACCATGTTCTGGTAGTCCACTAATACTGTTGTGACCTGCAATGGTTCATTCCTGAAATATATATTTTAAATTTATATTTTTTAAATATAATTCCTTTTCTCTTTGTCTTTTAAATACTCTTTTGGCTAGGGTCATCATGGTGAATATGTGGAGGTGGATGAAAGGGAGAAAGGTCCTGGCTCAGAGCAAAGGAAATGGGAGGAGGAGCAGATGTCATCGGCACAATTCCGTTTTGGAGCACGGCACAGGGGTGGGAAAGATGGCAAAGACACAGGCCAAGATGACTATGAACTTCTCATGGATGATCAAATTGAATTTGTTCAAGCATTATGTCTACCTGGGACCAAAAAAAGTACTCAGGAGGTGAGTTATTTTAACATATATTTAATCATAACCCTCAAAAGGTTCTGATTAAATATCTTTTTAAATAATCCATATGGGGTATTGTATGTTTACATGCTAGTTCACTAAGATTGTAACCTTTTTTTTAGGAACCGTTTCCAGGCTTCTCTTTTTTCTTTGGTTAATGAAGACAAAGGGTTAACTCATACCAAATGAGTTGTAGGTTATGACATTCCCATTTAAGAATCTGCTAACCTGATTATATTGTGTTTGGTACTAAAACTTTATAATATCACAACCCTAAGACTAAATGTACTGTAAGAACTCCAAAGGGACATCTGTCAATTGAGTATTGTCTTCATCAATATCATGCTAAAAAGCTGAAGAGAAAACAATAAATTAGTTCTTTGTTATTATACATACATATATATATATGTGTATATATAATATATATTAGTTATATATATTTATTTATTTTCATTCATACAGAAGTAACCGCCATCTGGTGAAAATACAGCATTCAAATTATAATAAATTAGGAAAGAGATAGGAACATATAAAAGGACGAACACAATATGTGGTAGAAAATATTGATGAAAACCGACAAATTTATATATATATCATGTACACGCGTGCAATCACGCATGTACGTGCATCCCTAGAAATGAGCGCACACCCACACAACCATACATATATACTCTTGCTCACACATACACACATGACTGCACGCACCAACGCACGTGCAAATACAAACATATTTACATATATACATGTCCGCACACATATGGGAAGACATGCATTCATACATTCTTTCATATGAACAAATATTCAGGTACATACATATGCATTCATACAACACCCCACGTATACACATGCGCATGCCCACGCACAATCGTGTCAGCGGAGGGAGAATGGAGACGTTGGGAATGTGGCCGTGGAAGGAAACAGGGGGAATAATGTAATGTTATGTTGTTAATGGGCTTGTGTAATGTTGTGTGGTGTTCGATTAGTGTGAAATGTTGAGTCCCGGAGGTGTGAAACTTTTTTCGTGCCTATGTATGTATGTATACATATATATATTCCTTCAATATCTGAATGGCCAATACCAATTGATCCAGTTCAACATGGAATTGGGAGATAATGGACGACTTCCGTCTTAATTTGATAAGATAATTTGATGAGAAGTTATCATATCCATATCTGGAATATAACTTTAACCTATTCATTGTAATAATGTTTCAAATCTACAAAATTCACTTTACCTCTTTTTTAACCTACTGTCAATGAATGGCTCCAATTACATCGTTACCCTGCTACGTTGATCATGACAATATTTTACTAATCTACCTGCTCTACAACGAGTTGTGCAAAGTGTCGTGTTCTTTTCTATGATTTGAAGAGGTGCAAAATGACCATAGCCGTCGAAGCACTATAAAGAAAATATTACTACCACTTATTTATAGTTGTGCGAGTTAATTGCAAAATAGGATGATGAGTTACTACTTGCGCAAGCCAGGAAGTTCAAAATGGAATTTTGGAAATTGTTTCAAAAGATTTTAATGAAAATAATATCTGAAATGACTCAAAATACAGATGTTAACCTAGATTGTAGTCCACAGAAAAATATAAACCAGTCGTGTTTACATTTTTCTGTGGACTACAATCTAAGTTAACAACTATATTTTGTGTCATATGGAATTCCACCAGGTGAGGGCCTCTGTGCATTTTAATATCAGAAAGGAAAGAATCTGAATATTTTGTGTGTGATGGTTGATCAAGAGAAATCACACAAAGTTCAACAATTGTAATTTTTTATGATGTTTACATAACACAGAAATAAAGGAAAGTGGCCTGCCCTCCCACCTCCCCAAACAGACAAGCTCAAACTCCGGCCACGCACAGAATTGAAACAAAGCGAATATATATATATATTCATTCATACAGAAATGACCACCATATGGCGAAAATAACACATTCAATGATAGTAAATAAGGA
>WURS02145212.1:0-21920 GCA_011762765.2 Rhinocypha anisoptera
TCGAATTTAACTTTCACTGTTGTGACTTGAATCCATCGCCAATTCGAATCAAACTTTCTGTGTTATAATTCGAATTTTGTGCATAACTTATCGAATTCTCACTCAATTTGATTCGGAATTCGAACTTTTTTAATTCTCACTCAATTTGAATCAAATTTTTTGCATAACCATTCAAATTATGATTACTCGTGTTTCACCTCAGCAGCTTTGCCGCCGTTTTTTACAAGAGGCAAACGGCGCTTTAGCGCCGGCCCTCTTGTAAAAAAATAATCATTAAATGCCAAATGGGGAGATTCACAAATCACGTGAAATAAAAAAAATTAATACTCCAGTACTCCCATCTGTGAGAAACCCATGAATTTGTGACATATACCTTTCTATTAAATTTAATGTGATATTAGCAAATTGAGCTTAAATAAACTAAACTCTGGTTAACAAATTGAGATAAAAGTTGAACCCACCAAACTGTTAAAAGTTTGGTTCGGTTCGATTAAGCTAATCGGTTTTTGCATTATTTTTTATTTTTGTTTAAAAACACATTTTCTCGTGATCTTGTATTAACCTCTTCCTACCTCCTCCATGAAATATTCATGATTGATTTTCCACCCCTATTTACCCCCTACCTTCTATCACGTAATTTGAGAATCTTCCCAAATGTGCGTTTAAATTACTACTTACCGAGAATGAACTCTTCATTCTTGGAGACAAGTCCCGAAATTTGACTAGTATAGATCCACTGAAACATGGGCAGCACAGCATCGGCGCGCATCTCCGACAAACTGATCTCGTTGACTCCTTCCAGTTGCTCGTCACTCCAACACTCGGATCGCATTCGAAGAACAAACTTGTGTGCGTACATCTCTCCATCTCGGTACTTGACTCGTAAATCCGAGTATTGAGGCGAGTTGTACAACGAAGCTACCCATTGCATCGTGTCCGCCACAAACCGGGCATGACCTGGCATCAGTGCTAACGGAGACTGAATGGACAAGAAACATGCAAAATAACAAAAAAAAGTTTTAATTACTGCATTAACTTTTGGGAATACATGATCGGATAATGGAAAAGTTTGGATAAGGGGGAAAGGTAAAAATATATATAAAATAGCTAATATTTGTAAAAAATTTAACTAATTAACTACAACGCATCTAAGTATGTTTTCTTTAAAAAAGAATAATAATATATTCTATTTACAAAAAATAAAGTGATAGTTATTTGTTTTGAAGAAGTGTATCTTTTCTTAGCTGCCACATCTCTGATAGATTTGAAGGCTACCAAGTGGCATGCTTGCACTGCAAGCGGTCACCCTTTCTATTTTCACCTTATTGGGCAATTAAAATAGTTAAATTCAGCACTTTTTTAAAATATGAGTATAAATAAAAAAATAAAATTTTCCAACTTCCAATTTGGATATGGGGGGTTCGGATATTGGGGGAAGACTGTAAATAGAAATTCTGTCCCATATACACCTAAGTACCTAACTCAAGTTTCCGTGTGTAAAAAAATTTAAAAATTGTTTTAAAGTATTGATTAACGCTTCTTCTCAATATATATATTTTTGGTTTTAATAAAAACATTCCTTTTTATTAGAAATTTTCCAATTTAAAAGACAACCTCTACTTTTCTATGGGATTTTAACATGCATGTCTTAAACTTTTGCGCACTACTTTTTTCAACATTTTAAATCATAACTTTCGAAACTTATTATTTTGACTAATGTGTTATACATTTTCTGAAAGTTTGCGAAAAAATCTTTCTAATAGTGTATAACTCAATATATATCCACTATTAGACTATAAGATAAACTTGCTTTTAATTGAAAAAGTCTGGGTATCTTAAACTTATGCGCGCGACTGTACACTCAAAATTAGTTTACAGACTATTTACTATGAAATTTTCAAACATTTAAAAATACTGACAATATTGTAGAGTATACTGACATTTTACTTAATATAATTACTATATTTACTTAAAATAATGATTACTTACTTTAAATACTGATCAAATTATATTCAATTTTACTGATTGCCAGTTTACTGACCAAATGCATGACTTGACCAAAATCATTATTTACTTTATAAATGGATAATTTGAAATAAAACATACTAACCGGTTACTACATAATTGTGACACTTAACTTTTTCATATTCGAAAAAACCAAAAAAAGTTTTTTGAGCCATTATTTATATTAATCATATATGCAATTGATATTATAATATTATATTTATAAAATTGCATTATTTTAATACACTCCCAATCGTCAATTAGATTAGCTATGCAGCAACGCTTGACACTTAATTCTATATAAATGATGTAAATTTACATGCATATATATGCTATTTAATGTTTTCATCATTTGCCATATACAAGCATTGGTAAATAGACCAAACTCTAATTTCATTCAAAGCAACATATTTTAGTTCAATCAATTTAATGTGAACTAAACGAAATTGCTATAACTCAAAAGGGTAATTTTGCAAAAATTGTTCATATTGTAATGTCGTTGCAACATCAAAAATATAAACATGGAAATATTGCAACAAAATTCGTGACATGTACGTTTTTACAAATAGTGTTTTATCAGCACATATGTCATGTTTTGACATATAATCTAAATGTTATACTTATAGTTTAGTTTAGAACTGTTTTATGCACTATACAACAAATTTTAAAAATTTAAAATACAAGGCAGATTTAAAATTTTTATAAACTAATATACAGTGTGCAATTAAAAATAATATAAAGATTGTAATTAAATACTTAATATTAAAATTTAAGTTAAAATTGACATAATAGTTATTTCTATAGCTCATTTTCAGTGGGATTTTCGTTTTACGTAGTATGTGAACATTTGTTATTTTTGTTAATTTTTTACACTAAAGTTTGGTAAAATTATCAGCGTAAGTTAAACTTGTTTACTTTATTACAGACAATAATCTAACTAGCCTCAATAATTTTACAAAACTTTAAATTAAAAAATTAACAAAAATTCTGATTGTTCACATACCACGGGAAACGAAAAAACATCTGAAACGAGCTATAGTTATTTTATATCGGATTTTATTAGTCATAACATACTAATTAAAAAATACAAGAAATTTAAACGGCCTACACTTTATTGTTTATTGGATAACTTTCTTTAAGTTAACATCTTTTTATTCTAAATTAGTTAAAATAACAACACATTCAAAAGTCTTACCTGAGTCTGCGCATCAAGCAGAGGGTGATTAGAGTTAGCAGCTGTGGCGTGTAATGCAGAGACGAGTTGTTCGTAGCGCATCGACACTTCGTGTCCTTTGGTCTGCACTACGAGGTATTCGTTGCGAAGCAGATCTAGTCGCTTGTTGAGTCGATCCGCCTCGGTCCGGGGCATCTCGATTTCGTACGGATATGCCAATCTTTCATGTGAGGGTAGAGTCGACATCGAACTAGAGCTTTCACTCTCGCTCTCGCTCGAACTTGAACTTGACTCCGAGTTCAAGGGAGAGTTTGACCTTGAGTGTGAGTTGCTCATGGTGACACCAAGGACACTGAAGGGTGGGGTGCCACTTGGCCACTTTCAAGGCTAGTTAATAATATAAATGTTTGGTGAGAAACATAGTTTGAAATGTGTTTATAAACATACACCAAGTGTTTATTAAATTACATAATAATATTCAGGTTTTTATAAAATTTCATATTTTTAAATTTACTAATATACAATAAAAGTTTGCTAACTAGTACAAGCAAAACGACGCTTAAAAGTGGTAATAACTTATTACTAATAAGTCATATTTACAAGTGATCCGGCGCTAAAGCGCCACTTGCCTCTTGTAAAAAAAGATGGCAAACCTGCCGAGGTCAAACTCGAGTTATTATAATTTGAAGTGATATGCAAAAAAATTTCAATAAAATCGAGTGTGAGTCTGAAGAGCTATGTACAACATTTGGAATAAAATTTCAATCATAACAGTGAAAGTTAGATTCGAATCTGTTAAGAATTCGAATCACAGCAGTGAAAGTTAGATGCAAATCGGTAATGAATTCGAATCGGTTAGACACAGTAAAAGTAACTGTTACAATGCAAAATAGCCAAGTGGCAGAACATGAAATTGTCTAAGTATAGAATAGGACACAGGATAGGGCTTTGAAAACCACCAAATTTTGTATTTACTATTAATATAACAAGAAATATGTGTATGTTTTAGCACATTTTGGAGTTTGAAGTTTAAGATAAACTGTACGTAAGTTTTAAATTTATTTGTGATTTAATTGATAAATTATAGTTATTAGCAACCCTAATTTTTTGAAAACCAAATCATTAACTTGTAAGTTTAAAAACAATGTTTAGTTGAAAATAATTTTTGAAGAACATATTTAGAAACGAGAGAGTAAGACGAGAAATTAATTAATTTTATATAAATGTGTTTATGATTTAAATGATCAAAGTAGCACAAGTACGTCACGCGAAACATTAGTAGTCATTGAACATAAATCTAAACAAATTAATCTTGACTAATCCAATCAAACAAATAATTAAATCAAGCATATTGTACAGTTGAAAATACGATTCAATATTTAGATATTTAATGATATTTGATTGACGTGCTACCCTCCCAATTGGATTCAATTAGGCAATGCAAAGAAGGAAGAGTATGTGAGTGAAATAGGAAGAGAAAAAAGAGGGAGAGTGACACATGACAAAATAATCTAACAAACGACATCTCGGATGTTTATACACTTATCACAACTTGTGTAAGATTAGAACATAAACTAATATCATAAATTTTTTTGACGTTTAAGTATTATCTGTAAATGCGTATATTAAAATGTAAATTTAAGGAAATGAATAATTTTGATAAAATGGGTAGAATAAAATAAAATGCAAAACAAAAATATGAATAAATTAAAAATATAGGAGTTAACAATAACACAAACTACATGTCAAAGTAGGAGTTTTACTTTTTTCACTATTTTTTCCTTCTTCTCAAACTTTTTTTTCTTTTTCACTCAAGCTTACTTTTGGAAATAAAAATGTATTTAAACTTTTAACAAATTCAAAACAAAAATAAACATAAAACTTGCAATCACAACTTTATAATTTAAAAATAGTTAAATTTTGAAAGCTATAATTTAAACAATTTTTATTTCTAAAAGTGTTTTCTTTCTCTCTTTCACACACGTATTTTACTTACATTATGCAGTGATAAGGTTGATGATGCAGCTCTGAATCAATAATGAGTATTTTTATCTTGATTTACGTGTTGAATTATATTGCACGATTGAATAAAGATGAGTTTGATGAGTGAAAGATTAAAAGATAGTTGAGTAAAAATGAGTATTTGGGCGAAAAAATGAAAAACAGTGTGTAAGAGAGAGAGAGAGAGAGAGAGAGAGAGAGAGAGAGAGAGAGAGAATGTGTGTGTATGTGTCTGAATGAAGTTGAAAAAAAGATGTTGGTGTACCACAAAGGAGACTCTCTCTCACACACTATCTCACAAAAGCACTGAGAGTCGGTTTGAGATTGAATGTGAGTGAGTGGCTGGTGGCGAGCTGAGAGTCAACCGACACACAGCAATTGCGCTTCATTTATTTCTCCTCACACTGGTCGACTAAGCTTATGCCTGTGCCTGTCCCCCTTGGTGTCTGTGCCTGTGCCAGCTTCTGCGCATGCGTGTTCGCTCGCTTTGACGCAATGTACATGTAGAGAAAGAGGGAGAGAGTGGTGGTGTGAGTGAGTCTATGTGAGTGAGTGTGCTAATGCGTGCGTGTGTGTGTGTGCCTCTGAATTCCAGAGGGAAAGAGAGAGGGAAGCAAGTCATCGGTGCTTTTTGCTGTGTGCGCACTATTGCATTCACAGCTTATGTAATGCACAGCGAGAAAAATTGCATTGTATGTAGTTTAAAGTTGGTTTGGAAATTTAAAATTTAATTTATTAATAAAACCGCTAATCATCATAAAGAATAAAAGACAAATCATTGAGATGTTTTGCTGTGTCTGCACATTTGCATGCACAGCTTATGTAATGAAGAGAGAAAAATTGTATTATAAAGTAGAAGTCATTAAAATTGATAAAATGTTATAATCAGATAACAGCCATTTTAAGATAAAATCTGAATCCCAGAAACTTTTGATAGTCAATACCTCATATATATACACCATTCTATTATATTTTTACAAAAACTAATTTAGGGTTAAAAAAGTCTTAAATTGAACACTGTTATATATGTAGTATAAAGTTTGTTTAAAAAAACTCTAATTTTTTTACAGTTTATAATTTTATTTTAAGCACTTTAAATTATGCTTGATAAATTACTAGTTATTATTATTAAATATAATTCAAACATGAGCAACAAATAATTAAAGTAAGTAATCAGTGCTTTTGTGTGTTCACATTTCCACATAAAATAGAGTAAAAATTCAAAATTTAATTTAATGATTGATTAATATATATTTAAGTTAACAGTGCTTTCAAATTTTAGTAAAATAAAACAAATTTTTAATTGAAATTAAAAATTTGAACTTTAGTAAAATCAATCTGAAATGTGAATTACTTTAATTAATGTTTCTTTAAAATGCAAAATTTTATTTTGTGTGCGTGTGAATATAAGATGCTATAATATTTTTATAAATTACAAATAATTAATGTTGTTGATTGTTTATTTTATATTCATGTAAGTTTTGTTTGTTACCTACTTGTGCTGGGTCGTGCTTGATTACGAGTTGTAAAAACTACTCTTTGTGTTGAAAAGGGTTTTTTTAAATTTTAAAAAACAAGATTAAAAAAAATTATAAATGATGAACCAGTCAAATGTTGAGTAAAAGCTGACTTTGCTCAGCTCAGCACAATAAAAAGTAAATTAAATAATTAATTAATTATAAAATAGAAAATAAGCAGATGGTAATAAAAAGAGACTAAATATCACGAATAAATGATAAAACACACCAGAGTTTAACAATGATTGATAGATAGATAGAGGGAAAGGGAGAGAGAGAAAGTCAGTGAACTGGTTGTGAGGCAACCATGTTCGCTCGAGGGGTATTGTATTGCATCGCTTTGCAATAATCCACTGGAAGAGAGAGAGAGAGAGAGAGAGAGAAAGAGAGAGAGAGAGAGAGAGATTAAAAGTGAGAGAAAAAACCAAAAAATTGATGAGGAAAAAAGGAAAGATGAGAGTCTGTGTATCTCTCTTTTCCTCAATCACTCTTTTCCACCTCTCTCTCTCTCTCTCTCTCTCTTTTTCTCATACTCTTTCTCCATCACTCAGTGTGTGTGTGTTTTACGCAATTAATTCGACCAGTTCCCTCTGGTTGTTTTTGTCAGTTGTATTGAAATCAATCGTAATCAACATGAAAAGAAATATTTCTAAAGAGGGAATAGAGATAGAGAAAGAGAAAGAATAAAGAAGAGATAAACATAGGATAAAAAAGATAAAAAATCCAAGTGCATTTGATTTGTCCAGTTTACTTTTGATGAGTTAATGCTAATAAAAACTGTGAGTGAGAAAGTGAGTGTGTTTGAAGTAAAAAATAGAAATCGTTGAAATGTATATAAAAAAGATAAAAGTGAAACAAACATAAAGAGGGAAAATAAAATATATTCAATTGCTATAATTAAATAATTAACAAGTTTAATTAACAAGTTTTGATGAAATTTAATATAGATAGATAAATCTATGTATATTTGATTTTTCAAGTTGATTAGTTTTATTAATTAAATTAACAGAAAAAGAAAGAGAGATAATATCAAAAATAAAAAATTAATATTTAATTATATAATAAATTATTTAACGTGTTTAGTTAAGTCAAATTTAACGAAATACAAGAAAGAGGGAAAAGATATCAGAAATGTATGTGAGTTTAATAAACAGGAAGCAAATAAAGAAATTAACTTTTATCAATTGGTTCAATATAAACTGGTTCATTCTAGTTTAGGTCTTTATAGTTTATAATAAAGACAGATGTTGATTTAGTAGGAAAGAGAAGGGGAAAGAAAAACAGTAAGCGAGAGTAAAAGTGAGAGAGATAGAGAGAGAGAGAGAGAGAGAGAGAGAAAGAGCGAGAATGAGAGAAAAGAAGAGAGGGAGAGAAAGGGAGAAAAAGGGAGAGATAAAACTTTTACTGGTTAGCGCAATTCGTTCGACCAGTTCTCTCCAGATGACCAGATGAGTTATATGGAAAGCAGGTTGGTAACAAATGCAAAAGTCAGTGAGTAATAGAGAAAGAGAGAGAGAGAGAAAGTAAAAAGATTGAGATGGAAGCAACTTTGATTGTGCAATTGTGATTCGACCAGTACAGTCATCATATTAATAAAGTCGGTAGTGTAATGTAATCAAGCTAATAACTAAACAGAAAAAAGAGATAAAAAGAGATAGAATAAGAATAATTAAGTGGAAAAGAGTGTGAATAAAATAATAATAATATTTTTTGAAAATAAATGATAATAATAATAATAATAATAATAATAATATGAATCTATTCTACTTGTGCAATTTAGCTGGTAGATTGATAGTATAATAAAATCAAGAAAATATGTGACTAGAGAGAATGAGAAAAAAGAAGGGGAAAGGGAGATAGGTAAAAAAGAGAAAGATGGAGAGAGTGAGTGAAAGAGTGCAGAAAGTGAGAGTGAAAGAGAGATAGGTAAGAAAAAGAAAAAAATTTAAAAAGTAAGTGAGAGAGAAAAGAGACAGGTAAGAAAAAGAGAAAGATGGAGAGAGTGAGTGAGAGAGTGCAGAAAGTGAAAGAGACTTAGGTAAGATAAAGAGAAAGATAGAGAGAGTAAGTGAAAGAGTTCAGAGAGAAAATAAGAGAGAGACATAGGTAAGAAAAAGAAAGAGAGTGAGTGAGAGAGTGCAAAAAGAGAGAGAAATAAAGAGAAAGAGAAAAGTAAGAAAAATAGAAAGATGGAGAGAGTGAGAGAGACATAGATAAAAAGAGAAAGGTGGAGAAAATGAGAATGAGAGAGTGCAGAGAGTGAGAGAGAGAAAGATAGGTAAAAAAGAGAAAGATGAAGAAAGTAAGTGAAAGAGTGCCGAGAATGAGAGAGAGAGAGAGAGAGATAGGTAAGAAAAAGAAAAAGATGGAAAAAGTGAGTGAGAGAGTGCTGAGAGTGAGAGAGACAGGTAAGAAAAAGAGAAAGTTGGAGAGAGAGAGTGAAAGAGTGAAGAGAGAGAGAGAGAGAGAGAGAGAAATTGAGTGAGAGAGAAAGATAGGTAAGAAAAAGAGAAATATTCAGAGAGTGAGTGAGAGAGTACAGGAAGAGAGAGAGAGAGAGAGAGAGAAATTGAAGCACAAAGTACTTTGCTCAATAATGTTTCAACCAGTATACTCTGGTTTGTTTCAGTATGTGTTATATATTTTAGTTAAATAATAATTCTGCAATTGAAGTATATACGAAGTGGAGAAACAGAAAAACAAGAATGGAAAGAAGGGAGAAAAATCACTTAGGAAAGGTAAAATCAGTGCGTAGGTGTGTATATATATGTGTGTGTTGCGCAAAATTGATTTTACGTCTTTCAATCTCCAATTTAGCAAATTTGAGTTCACTGGAATGAAATGAAAAGAAGCAAAGTGCCTTTGATGACTCCATCAATTTTGGTTATATATTAATAGAAAAATGTGTGGGTAGTGTAAAGAGTACATTGAGTAGACTGATTTAAAAAATTGATTTTTAACATCTCTCTCTCTCTGTATTTCTTCCTCTTATTCTCTCTCTTATTATTTCTTTCTCTTTTATTTTCTCTCTCTCTCTTTCTCTCTCTCTCTCTCTCTCTTATTCTCTTATCTAGATAGCCCAAATTAAAAACCAATTCCGAAATAAATACTGTTTGAAGTTGTGTGATGACACAGACATATCACCCTTTGTTTTAACAATAACAATAACAATAAAAATAATTTTTATTAAACAATTGACGTCTAAAAATTTTAAATTGGCTTTAAAAATACACAAATTGTCATATTTTACATTTTTATTTATCTGAAACAAAATTAGCATGCAGTATTTTTAATGTTGTTTTTCAGTTTGGATTAAGTTTGGATTGAGTTTTTCTTATTGTTTTTTTGTGCGTTAGTTTAACCTATTCATTAATGAAACCTTAATTAAGAAGTGTGTTTGCGCATCTAAAAAGCGATGAGTTAGCAAACATTGGCTAATGAACTTCCAAATAAAAATCAAAACAAACATACCTTTAAGGAGTTAGGTTATTGAAAATGTCAATAATGTTTGAAAATGTTTGATAAAGTTGTAAAAATAAATAAGAAATTAAATTTTAAAGTCACACTGTATATTTTTAATCAAAGCAATTAACAAATTTTCAATAAAATTAAAATTATTTAGGTACAAACTCATTTTTACAAACAAGAAAATAATAAAAAAACACAAAAATACAATTCGTTTGTAATTTTATTTTAAAAAGAACATCAAAATTGCACAATACAATGTTTGAACAGCGTTTTCGGGAGCTAAAACTACTCAACCAGAAAATGTCCAAATGCATCATAATAAATTATATATGTATGGCTATGTGTTAAGTGGATCAAGCGAAAACATCATAAAATTTATGATGATGATTGCTGTCATGAAAACTCCTGTTACTAAAAGCGTAACTCATAACTCAACGCCAAACGCTTTTCTTTTATTACATATACAAAGGTTAACTTTAGCAAATCATCATGACTTTACTCGTTGAATTCTATTAAGTTTATTATTGAATTTCTTTTTTAAATACAATAATTCAATTCGTAGTTAATCAAATGATAGCATTTCTAATTGCTTAGATTTGAATAATAATAAGAAATTTTTGTAAAATTATAAATAGTTAACAATGTAATGTATTTTTTATTTGTAAAAATTAAATTTCGATGTTAAAGTTAGTTTTTTATTTATGAATTTTGTTTGTTTTACAGCAAAATTTTATTAGATAAACAATTAAAAGCAGATATTCTGACAAAAGAAAAATGATTGTGATTTTTTGCGTAATAAACAATGGGAGAGACATTAGTAACCTTTGACTGGTTTAGTTACAGTTAAATACATAATAAGACTGTGTTTTTGACTAGAATGGTGTTTTTCCAGTATGACGTTGTGCACGTGATGTTGTTGATGCCATACGCGTACGTGTAGTGGAGAACCGCTGGTACTGCTCGAGATAGCATCAACGCAATGACCAAACAATCAAGGACACTTCAATCATCAAGTTACCACAGAATGCAAGTCTAGTTGGAAAGGCAAAGATGACAATTAAGCAACACCATGATTGGCATGGTGCCGCTAAAACTAATCCAATGGCTAAGTAACAAGCCCGCAAACCAGGACTAATTACGTTGCGTTTGAGAGAGAGAGAGAGAGAGAGAGAGAGAGAGAGAGAGAGAGAGAGAGAGAGAGAGATTCGGCCAGAGTTTATGGACACTTAAACTCGTTAAGTCACCATCTGAGTGTACATTATTCAAGAAGTGCATCAAGCACCGAGGCAAAAGAAGCCGCTGTCATAAAAAACTAAAGAACTTTAGGAAGCTAGTAGTTCCAAACTCGACCGTCGAAGGAATGAAAAATGGCTTTTAGCAAAATCATTGGAGCTATTCCCGGTCGGCGTAAGAGTTTACCAGGGCTCCGCTCTCTCCTTACTGCTCTTCATCCTCGTGATGGATACGGCTACTAGCAGTATCCAAACAGAGCCTCCATGGACTTTACTGTACTCAGACAATGTTGCCGTGGCGGATACAAATCCGCGAGCAGTTGATGATAAAGTCCAAGCGGGGAATGACGCACTCAATGGATTTAAACTCAATGTCAACAAATTGGAATATCTTGCCCACAACAGTGCAAACTCAAGCTGGGTTAGCGGCACCCTCTACCCAAGGTCCGACAGTTTAAATACCTGGGTTCCACTATCTACGAAAATGAAGGTCAAGAAGAAGGCACACGAAACAGAGCGGCTTGGAGTAAGTGGCGACAGCTGACTGGAGTCCTCTGTGACCAAAGGAAGCCTTGCCATCTCAAGTCTAAAGTAGCACTCTAAGGCTGAGTATGCCATCTAGACACCAAAGCCACAATGCAGGCCATCAAAGCAATAGAGATAAAGATTCTCCGATTCTTAATGGGCATTACCAAACTTGACGAAGTTCCTAACGAGAAATTTAAGCTGATATGAAGATGGAACTAATTGAGGACAAAAGTTGTGAGCTCAGATAGTATGGCCATGTCTAAAGAGCTCCTCTCGACTACATTGCCAGATCTGCACTGAATATGAATGTCAGAGGAAAGCATCTAAGAGGATGACTTAAGCTACGCTGAGACCAAACAATCAAGGTAGACCTCAGCGAGCTACAACGGTTTTCCCAAGACACGAAAGATAAGAATAAATGGAGATCTAGGATCTAAGTGGGAGTTCACAAGAAACGGCGACAAATACCATCGACTCTCTGTAAATTTAAGGTTTAGCAAAGAAGAAAATGATTTTTTAATTTATTTATACATTTTTAAAATTATGTAGTTTAATTATTCAATACGATGTTAAAATAATAAAATCATTAATTTTATTGTTAAAATCTGTTATAAAAATATATATAATAATATATATAATGAATACGTTGAAAGAGCTTTAGATTATTGAACTGGGGAAAGGGTAAAATAAAACGAAAATTGGAGTGTTTTGTACGACACAGGTTTGTACTCTGCATTACCAGTAGTTACTTCTTTTTCTTGAGCTCATCAAATCGACGACGAAGGTTGTCAAAGTCAAGGTCCGTCTGGTTGCCACCGTCACCAGCTTGAGTCGTTTTGTCTTCAAACTCTTCGCTTGGAATCTCGGGCAAATCGGGCACCGAAGGCAAATGCAGATGATTAAAGTTCTCTGCCAGTTGGTTTGCATTTGAAGACTCGCCACTCTGGTCTACAAACAACAAAAATGTTTTACGTTGAATACGAACTCGAGTTTATGTTTTAGGTTAAAAACTAATTTTTGACATGACATTTCTAAACTTCTCTGTAAACAAACTTGAATAATTTAGATTTTTTAAGTTTTTTATTAGTCACAACAGTATAAAACGTTACTATGATACACATACACAAAATAAATGAATCCAATATATTAAATTTTAGTTAATAAAGTAAAATGAATAAACTAAAAGCTAGGAAAACAAAAAATATTTTCTTATATTTGTTAATAATTTGAAATAAACAAATATTAATTTTCTAAAACACTTTTTATGTAAGTTGTTGTTTTATTTGGATCAAGCATATATTTAATGTTCTTACCGTGTTCCGAGTTGGGCGCGGAAGGACTTAAACCCGATGGTTTGCCCACCACCGATTCATAGGGAGGTGGCACCGGGTCAGACGGTGGCATTTGGCCACTGGGTGGGTCTAGATTGAACCCAATTGGTGGTTTCTTTCCAGTGTCATCTGTCGGCTCAGCAGGCCACGGACCAGCTGGTGGCATCATCGGTAGTGGTGGTGGCACTGGCACCGGACCTAAATCAATCAAGGGCAGTGGCATCGCCATCCCGCCACCTCCACCAATGGATCCCGAAGATGAACCAGGCCCGCCGTGACTGTACTTCTCGTCTTCCATCAACACTTCTTGATCCGGCTCGTAAGGCACGTTCAGTGTTTTGGCAATCTCTATACAATGATCCAAATATTTAATCAGATACGGTTAAACAAAACTATATATATGGAATATATTTTTGTGCAAGTAGTTTGTAATAGGGTATCAGTAACAATTTTTTACAAGAGGTGAAACTCGTGTTATCATAATTACTATAGAAAAAAATAAACAAAAATTATGCTTTCAAAATGCCAATGATATATTAGGCAAAAGTTTGGTTCAAAAAACGTAGTTTGTTTTTTTTAATTATTAAATTCTTAAGATTTTTTAAATCTACTTACAATCTTAAAAAATTTAAAATACATAAATTGTAACAACGCGAGATATTAACTTATCATTAATACAAGACAACAAATAAAACTCTTTAATTGTGCAATAATCTATTTAAAAAATTTAAAAGGTTATGCAAACAAATTTGAATCAAATCTAGCGAGAATCTGGATAATCTTACTCAGACTAAAATTTAAGTAAAATTTTAGTAAGACTCGATCTCGGGGACCAGTCTCTATTTTATTATATCCATATTTAAATTGAGACTAGCTTATTTCTGGGAAATTCTCAATACTATGACATATTTACTAAAACCTGAAAAATTATTTTTAAAAAGTTGGCTGAAAATTAAAAACAAAAAAATGTATTCCACCACTTACCAATAAGATACTTCTCGACCAGTATCTTGGGAGGTGCCTGCACGCCAAGTTTGACCATAAGCTTCTCGTTGACACTCTTGAGTGTGTTCTCGCGGCACGCCTGGGCAAACTGTTTGCCGTACTTGGCCGAAAAGAGGTCTGCAATGGTCTTGAGTTCTTTCACGTCAGTTTGCATGCGTGGTGCTACCCAAATTAGACTGGAGATGGCTTCCTCTAGTCCATCATCAAGTGTTTTCATGTGCTGGATCATGCCAAATCGGGCCAGCAGCAAGTCACAGTACATCTCCACAATCTCCATCGCTTCCACAAGATAGTCCTCGCGAATAATGTGCTCCACGCGAATCTTGGCACGCTCCACTTTGCCTTTATTATTCAAGTTTTTATTTGTTACTTTTAATAAAATGACTCTAAACTTAACCAGCATTCTTGTTTGGGAACTTTCTCTTACACTGGTTCGTGTTTCAGCAACTTTTAAGACCAGTAACACAAATCAGTGTATGAGAAAGTTCCCGAACAAAAATGCTGGTTAAGGTTAGAGTCATACTTTTATTTTGGGATACGTACAGACTAATCTATCTGCATCAAATGCCTGCATTTAAAAATCCAAATTTAATTCATTCATTACTCAAACATTCTAATATAACTAGAACTACATTCAGTTTTTTAATCTACAAAAAGTATATTTTTTAATATAATAACGGTATTTTCTATCTTTAACTATTTTTTTCTTTTTATTTTTTTACTAAGCTTTAGATAAATTCATTAATTAAAAGTATTTCTTTGTAATGTATCAATTTTTGAGTTAATTAAAAAAATTAATATATCAGTAAAATTATATAAAAATTTTTATATTTTAATTATATACTTTGAACTTTATGAAATCAATGATACTTTATTTTCAATTATTTTATATAATAACACTAATCTCAATATAATAGCACTTTTAGAACATGACTTTTAAAAAATAATTATAAAATTTGATTTTAAAACTAAAATTTTAAAAAAAATTAATTTGCATACCATCGGAAATGTAGTCAGCAATTTCTTTTCGCGATTTCTGTGCCAACTCGGTCTTTTTCTTCTCCAACAGCTTAAGACGTTGAATTGAAAGGCTCAAATTGGTCTTCAACTTAGCATAGTTGACACTTGACATCATTGTTCACTCAAATCCTACACGGTTTCTTTTTCTATTTAATGAAAATTTTATAAATCACATTATAATTCACAAAATGAGGCAAAATAAACTTACAAATTAATATGAAATGCCTACGTGAGTGTGAGGTTTCAAGTTGTACACGTATCATGCAATGTATGAGTCAAACGGTCAAATGTATATGAGATAGAGAAGGAAAATAAAACTGGGTGTGGAGAGGAAAGGAGAGAAAGAGCGAGTATGAGTCAAGCCGATGCGCGAGTGTACGTGTATGTTGTGGAGATAGTGAGGAGAAATCGAAAAAGAGAGGGTGGGAGAGAGAAATTGAGAGATGGTATACAGAGAAAGGCAGAGAGGGAGTGAGTGGCGTTTATGATCAATTGTTTACTGTGCTGAGTGCATTTTTAATGAGAGAGGGAGTTGCAATAGAGGTTTCACTGAGAGAGACGTGAAACGCGTTTTGGTAGGCTTTGCTAGGAGAGTGTTTGAGAGAGATGTGCGGTGAAAGTGAATCGAGGAGAAGAGAGAGATTTATCGGGGAGAGTTGTGATGAGGAGAGAGAAGGAGAGTGGAGAGGCAATCGGGGATGACTCAGTGTGCTGCGGCTAAACTACTGCGTAGTCTCGAGCTAGCTCGTCAGACTAGCTCCTATTGAGTGGCATTGGTGGCACGTTGGCAGCGTTCGCTCCGATAGCTTGTGACTCACACTGCAGGGTGTCACATACACACACACTAGTACACTTTTAGAAATCAAAGTAATTCAACTTGTAATAGAGAACTAGTTTAATTTTATTTAATATATTAAAGTTACAAAAGGGTCGACGCTAAAGCGCCGTCTGTCTCTTGTAAAAAACGACGGAAAAGCCGCCGAGGTCAAACTCGAGTTAATTCAAAGAGTTATTCAAAAAATTCGAATTAAATCGAGCAAGAATTTAAAAAAAGTTTATGCACAAAATTCGATCCGAATTGGAATAAAATTAGAATCATAACACAAAAAGTTAGATTCAAATCGGTAACAAATTCGAATTACAACAATGGATTCGAGTTGGTTAAGCATAGTAGAAGTAGCGTAACTCTCACAGTACAAAAACGTGGATGGCACAATACCAAAAAAATAACTGAACATTAAACATACGACATAGAACAGAGAAAACCACGACTATATTATTCATTAATATATATGAGATTTTTACAAGAGGGCCGACGCTAAAGCGCCGTCTGATTCTTGTAAAAAACGGCGGCAAAACCGCTGAAGTCAAATTCAAGTCAATTTGAAGGGTATGCAAAAAAATTGAATCAAATTGAACAAGAATTTAAAAAAGTTTGAATTCCAAATCAAATTGACGAAAAATTTGAAGATTTATCCACAAAAATTTGAACCGAATTGGAATAAAATTTGAATCATAACACAAAAAGTTAGATTCAAATCGGTCAAGGATTTGAATCACAACAGTTTGAGTTTTCATTTTTGTCAACTGCAGTTGATGTTGACGTGATTACCGTTTCTCGGTGTCTAGCAACTTGAATTCGCGCAACTCTGTGGTTGACATATGACAATTGCTGGGCTGAACGAGTAATCACATCTGCAACTGGTCACTCTTCAATGTTTACTTACCGCCAGTGAGTGCAGGTTATGACCAATTTGTGGTCACGTCTCCAATTTTCAATTGTTCAGCATCAACTCATCAGGGTGAGATTGGGTAAACTTGCTACCTCTCCTAGATGATCTTATCAACACGCAGTGATTAGTCTTTAGTGAATTCTTCTGCAACGATGTAACGTCACCCTGAACAGTGAAGGCGTGCTACTAACCCGACTAGGGTTTCTCCTGACATGAAGACGCTTGCTTCGCAGTCACTTTGTTCCAGCTGGCCTTAGCTACAGATTTGCTCGTACCCAGGGAAGTTTTGCAGAACTCGTGGGAACTCGTTGAGGTAGTCCGGAGATCGCTTCACTAGTAGTGATTTCTTGCTAACACTTAACTCTTTGATGTTATTTTTGTTGTCGTTCTCGGCAGTGAGACTTACATGATTCCAACCGATGCGTCGTGTTATTGCAGAATACACATATGATAATGATAGATTATCACTGATAGTTTTCATTGCTGTCATCTATGTGTGATGGAAATCTTTTCTCTCTCTCTCTCTCTCATTCTCGAAGACATTGTTGTCTATTTGCTTGGGCATTTGTGATCCGACAACATTGACCTGGTCTTAGGTAAGTCAAATACTTGATTAAAATTTTATGCTTTTGTCTTACTCATTGACATTTATTTGACTCTGAGTTGTCTCAGTGGTCGGTTTCTTCTTGATCCTTAGCTAGGATTTTGTCGGTTTTGGCTTTAAAAGTTTTCTCTGACGTAGTCTTGATAGTATAGTCAAACTGCTTTGGTTATCATTTCTATTTATTGCATTACTAAATTCAAGTAATACCCTTAATGTTGGTTGATAGTTTGTATACTTTTTTAAATGCAATTGTTTTATTTGATTAAAAAAATTACTGGCTTATAAAAATCATGTGATTTTATGAATCTTTTATTCATCAAAATTTAAAAAACGTAGAAAGCATATATTTTTATTGTAAAAATTAATATTAAGAAAACACAAAAAAATAAAATTGATTTAAAAATAAGTTTTGTGTCTTCACTTTTACTACTGTTTAGTAGTGGTGGCACGTGGCTTGCTTATTTTAACACGTTTTGAGCACGAAGTAATGCTTTTATCCTGATCGTCATTCTTCCTCTTAGCAGGATTGTTCATGTTTACAGGAACTTGCTTGCTGCCTGCCAAACGATTTGATTTACGAAGAACAGTGCCTTGATTCTCAACCTTTTCAGTACCATTTGCATTAGACAAATTTGTCTTGTTGCCTGATCGTGTAGTCATCGAAACAACGTTACCATCTGTTTTGGAAGAATCAGCAATTGCTTTTGGCTGTGAAGTTGATTTCTCAGCTTGCTTTGCTCCGTTAACAACACCCGATGAACATTGTGAAATTTCACTCGAAGCTTTCATGTTGCCACTTGAGATACTCTCCTCACTCTCATTTTCACCAGAGACATTCTCACAAGAAGACTTTGCATTCACATCTTGCTTGTCTTTACCAGTTTCGCAATTGGCACTTTGATTAAGCTTTTTCTGTTGCTCAATCTGCAATCGTTGGCGGTTCTCGAGAATGCTCTTCAACCCAGGTAAATGCCACCAACGCGAATTCTTTGCTCGAACTGGGTACCTGGCACCAGTGTTGTCGGCAATGTTTACGGTCGATCGAACTAGATTGATGAAATGACAGATTACAAGATTGTCAAGAACTCAACTACATTCCGATTACTCACGGCTAGCAAACAATTGGTCAGATTCCGCTCGTGTTAGAATGGCCTTCTCGGAAAAGTCATGTTGGACCTCGTTGTCATATCCTACCCATTGGATGGAGTATTTCCATTTTCCACGTTTGACATATCGACATAAAATCTTGCAATCATACGTGAGAATCAACGCTTTTTCATTATCAGCTGGAGTGTAATTTGCGGGAAAGCCAACCCAAATAGCCTCAAGTTCACTCTGATTCTCCTCAAACATTGCAGGGAATAGATTTATCCCTTGCTTGCTCGACCGTGTTTGCATTGCTTCACCACACCTGTCACTTTTCGATGCAATTCTAAGTGTTTTTCTCTGGCTTTTCGCCACATTTGGTAAAACTGCAGTCAGCTTCTCTGTTTCCTCAGAGTTAGACTGAACTGAGTTTTCAGTTTTCTCAACTGACTTTTCAGTCACCTCACTGTTAGATGAAACTGATTTCTCAGTCACCTCATTGTTTGGTGAAGCTGACTTCTCAGTCACCTCACTGTTAGGAAAAGCTGACTTATCAATGCTCGGTTGAGCCATTTTTAAGGCCTCTTCATCGCCAGGTTGATTGTTTTCAACTTGTTTGTTTGGATTGTTTACGCAATTGCCTAGCTTGCTAGTGTCCATTAAGCCAATTTCGACAACATTTTCTCCTTCATTAAATTCAGTAACAACAAACATAGTAACTTCTCCTCGGCCAAGCGACTCGATGTCGTGAGCAAAGTGCATCACTTTGTCAAACCAATTATCATAATCGAAGCCTTCTAAAGCATAAGCAACGTCTTGCAAGCCATCAAAAAGAAGAGGAGTGTTACCGTGAGGCACAAATGCCACTATGTGGTTTCGTGGTGATTGCGGCTGTTGGGCAACACTCACAGGGAAGCTCTCAATGTCTCCAGTTCCTTCATCAATCCAAGTGTCAAATTCCATATTGAGATGTTTGGCAATGCTAACATCATTATGCAATCGACAAGTTTTCAAGGCCGTTTGATGCCATTTTTTAACATTTTGTTGATTGCAAACTATCTGTCCCGCTCGGACATTACTCTCACTATTTCTTATAGCCTAGACACCACAAGAACAGAACGTGTCAGTTGCAAATTACTTATATTTATAGTTTACCTCAATCAAATAATTGGTACCATCAAATTTCGACACGAGTCCCAGTTGATGTATGATATTCAAGAGACACACTGTGCCACATGATCCATCAATGATTTGCTTGATCAACTTTTCATCATTCCGTGCCACAAGTTGATCATTTTGAAGACATCTTGGATAGTGTTCCACTTGTGCACTAACAGGCCACACAGCTATTATAGCTTTGATGGCTGGCAACAAGTTACGACTTCTCAGTGTGCCTATAGTTGACATCTCAACTTTGAGGCCATAGATTCCACAAATGGCCTTTAAGAAGTAGGTAAACAACTCGCCGCTGGCCAATAAGTCCTCCCACCTCTACAAGAAGCAAGGTAAAATATTGTAAAACAAGCAAACTATGTAGATAAATTGAAAATATCACAAACCTCATAATCCTGGTACTTGTTGCTTCTTGCACCAGTTTTGTTGCGCGTTCTGATTCCTTCTTTGAAAGAGAGCATTGTGTCTACTGATGTAACTCGCCTGCAATATTTCAATTATGAAAAAACGTCAAGTTAGTTTTGATGCGACTAATAAATGAATATCTAACATGTAAATTTTTTCAAGTTGTCCTCATAGAATGTTTGGGATTAAAGTTCTTTGAGTGAATGGTTTAATGTGAAATCATTGGTGCTGTTTACTAGTGATAAAAAAGTTATTAAAGTTAATATACCAAAGTTTTTCGATTGAAAACTATAAGACGTATAATTTATCGCCAGGTCAATTAGCATACACACTTTCACTATGAAGGTGTGTAAGTGAGTGAATGAGTGACATACCCATGGCGTCTTTGCTTTACAACAACTTTCTTGTTTTTTATCCTAATAGACTTGTCTGAGGTGGCTGTTCATGGTTCCTAACTTAAGTAGCGTATTTTTAAAAATTTCTGAGTTTTATATGCATGTTTTAAATTACTAGTAATAATTAGTAGCCATTGGCAACCTCGAATAGGTTAAGTAAATACAGAAAAATGAGATACAAAGTATTTTTAAGTTAGCTCTCTCGGACTGATCAATCGAGTATCGAATGAGGAAGTTGTTGTATGACACCTCAACCCATACCCACCCACCTTCTTTACGGTGAAGTGTACTAGAGAACCGTTGGTACCGATCGAGATATCATTAGTACAGTGGTCAAGCAATTAAATTGTCGCAAAATGCAAATAGAGTTTGAAAAACAAAGGTGACTGCTTGGCAGGTGAACAAAGATCGTATTGGTGACACTCTAGATTTTGCCTCGCAATTAAGCCGCAACGAGATTGGCACGGTGCCACTAAATTTAAGGCTGACTTATGGTTAACAAGTAACTTGCTGGCGGACCAGGCTAGGGAGAGAGTAAGGTCAGGTTTATGGCCACTTTTACTCGTTAAGTCACCACCGTCTACCTACCGACCGAGCACCTTGCTGGCCTTTGCATTGTCGCGGGTCGAGGCAAAAGTACATTTGCCGTCATCAAGCACCCAGGACCACCGCATCTCATATTTCACATATATAAACCTTTCAACCAACTGGCTTTATTGAAATATGTGTTACAAAAATCTCCAGACAACTTGAAAAAATTTAGTGGTGAGTGTGCGTGTGTGATAAATCCAATGCAATGAAGACATTTGATTTAAGATAAGACGAGATTACCCAAACAGTGGTTGTTGATGAACACAAATGATATTACCCAGTGGTGGTTGATGAACACAAATGATATCACCCAGTGGTGGTTGATGAACACAAATGATATTACCCAGTGGTGCACGAAAAACGTAGAAACCAAGTAAAGTTACCCACACAACAGACACAATCCAAACGACCGTTGAGCTTGGTCACTTCTTACACAGTGAGCGTGGCTAACTTGCCAACACCGCGTGCCAATGGAAAAAGAAATGGTGGTGAGAGTGGTGCGCTGGCTCGGCACAACCCCACTGGCGCGGTTTTTCCTCCTGCTAGTGCGGACACGAGCAAAACGACCGTTGAAATTGCGCCGCGCTGCCAGTGTGGCTGGCTGGTGAGCGAACTGCGCCGCGCTGAGAGTGTGGCTGGCTGGTGAGCGAACT
>WURS02145537.1:0-21914 GCA_011762765.2 Rhinocypha anisoptera
ATCCATGCCCTGGGCGGGATTCGAACCCGCGACCTTTGGGTTAGCCGGCGAGCACGCTACCCACCAGGCTAACCCGGACGGCATGATTAAAATAATTATAAAAGCATTCTTTTAATGCACAATTTCACAATGAAACCATTCTACATTGTTTATTAATCTAATCTATTCTAAAAAAGAAAATCTAGTCCTGGGTTTTTAATATAAGCATTATATAATTAAACCAAATCTATATCCGCGCATATTACGTTCGGCACAGTTCGTTTCTGTGGCCTTAAATAGAAAGAGATTTGGGAACTTTGAATTTGGAGCATAAGAAAATTGACAAGGAGTGGTCAGAAAAATGTCATTCGATGACATTGAGTGGCGCTGAGAGCTTAGGCTGAAAACCATTTTTTTTACTACAATGTATCTTTAGCAACAATAAACTATGTAAAGCCAGTTCCTAAGTACTTATGTTCCTATGCCCTTATGTTCCTATGACTGTAAACATAACATTTTGCTCCATCAGTTTTTGTACCTAATTATTAAAAAGAAGCCACTTCACCATTTGTCAAAATAGCCCTTTTTTAGGCCAAGTTGGATGAATTTCTGTAACATATTTGATCAAACGCATATCTGAAGCTGCTATTGGTATTTTTTCTTGAAGTTACTTAACTTTTACATGCTGGAGGCGGTTTCAGCTTGCAAAATATAACTGCAGTCCTAACCGTAGTTTATAAAAGAACTGTAATTCATCACCCCACGTTTTAAATGAAGTATTACTACTCTGTACTGTTCTGAGACGGAAAGAATTTCTTAGTTTCGAGTAGGACAGGGATCCTCCAATGGCTCTTGAAAATGGTAGCCAGGTATGGCTGACAAGAATTGTGTGACCGTCCACTTGGTACTTTCATTACGAGAGAAACCTTAAATCATGATTCGAGTAAATTAAAATGGAATTAATGCATCACTTCATCCCAAATGATAAAATCTTCATTAGGTAAAATGTAAGGGAACGCTTGAAAAATCTCTCGAAACCAGGCAATGTGCCACTTACATTGAACAAAAAAAAATTCTTGCAGATCCTCTGATTTTGATAGCTATCGCTCGCTCTCAGTCCTCGGATTAGCGGAATAGGGACTCGGATTAGCCTTTCATCTCTTCCTCTTCATATCCTCTCGCCTCCATCCTAATCCGGCAATTCTCCCAACTCGTACTCCCCGCGAAGACAACAGGACTGCCGCCTATCCGACACTCCCTTTCATCTGAAGGAAATGAAAAAAGCAATTCGGGAAACGGGGAACTTGGTGGAGTTGGGGGAACGGAGACTGGAAGAGGGTTTGGGTGGAGGAGGCAGAGGAGGTCGAAAGGTTGTGTGGGCGTGCTTTCAGGGGGAGGGGGGCATGGGGGGGGGGGTAGCGAGGAGAGAGGGCAGTCGATAGGGAGGGGGGGACCGAACGAGGGTGAGAGAAGGCCTGCTTACCTGTGGAAATCCACGGGGTTCCGTCGTATGCGGAGACCGTTCGCTCCACCTTCGGCCTCGTGCACTTCCGTCGGACGACCCGGGGGTGGGGAGGGGACTAGTTGCGCTGGTCTAGGTATATGGGGGCAGGGTTTGAAAGGGGGGGGGGTGTGCGTCGGAGGGAAAGAACGGTGGCCGTTGGGCTTCGTGGAAACACCTGAATCTGACACCCATCCCGAACACATGGACCTTGAGGGTGCTGCCATATCCTTTGCGTCCCGGTTGACCTCGCCTTCGAAAATTCTGCCCGGAAGGTAAAAGAAAACGGAGGGAAAATGAATCGAGTTGAATGCAGAGAAAAAGAGAGGCAAAGAGAAGTGGTCTGCATCCGGCGTACGGTGGGGAATGAAATGCTGGTGCAGACTCGACTAAGTGTGGGATACGGCGTCGTACCTCCTCGCTGACCGCAATCTTCTACTTATACCTACTTATTACCCTGTAAGCCGCCGCAAGGGCGTGTGGCAGGGGAGGGTTGGGCAGTATCGAAAGTACATGTATTTTAAATACGAATGTTCCAAACATTTGTATTTTGTAAAGAAAATACATGTTGGCAGCTGTATTTTGTATTTTACTTAAAATACATTTTTAGAGTATTTTGTATTTTCAAAATACTGAAAATACTTTTCACATCGCTTGCAAATTTTTTTGGAGACCCGTTTTATGTTGTTTCATCAACCTAAAACTGCAAATGATTGCAACAACTGATTCCAGCAAAGTTTTTGGCTAAAGCAGCCACCCCCTCGTGAGTTTATCACCTTCCCAAGTGGTAGTATTTTTGTTTATAGGGTGCTTCCACGGCTATGGTCATTTCGCACCTCTTAAACTCATTGAAAAAACCCATCTGAACAAACACAACATCCATGCCCTGGGCGGGATTCGATCCCACCACCTTTGGGTTAGCCGGCGAGCACACTACCCATTGGCAAATGTAATTCATTGTGGAATCCATCGGTTAGGCCAAAGTCCGCCGAGGAAATTTTTTCAATGTTGGCCATCGTTTCTGCTATCCCTCTGTCACACGATGAAATTCTCTTTATGACTCTATTTTAGACATTTTGAGGTTTCAGGATTAACTAGAAGATGTCTGAACCACTTTGAGGTTGAAAACTTTTTATAGATACAGAAATCGAGTACCTAAAGGAATATGTGGAGGTGTTTAATCCACTGGGAATAATTCTTGATCACCTTCAAGGAAGCAACTATTTCTATCAATTCAACAAATTTAAATCTTAATGGAGAAAACATCGGATGACGAAACAACGGATTGTGCAGGGAATATGGAGCAGCGGAAAATGAAGGAAGCGGAACTCTCAAGAATATTTTCGACATGAGCTCGAGGAGTCTCCGTTTTTCGACGTACTCTTCCACGCAGGCACGTGAAGTGAATTTGTTTTGGAAGAGTTCCCATATTTCTCACTGGGTCTCCTGGTTTATTATAACCGACGTTTCAATAGCTATGTCCATCATCGTCCTCAAGGTGAGGCCGTTAAGTAAAGTTTTGTCGTTGCTAAGGTCTCTGGTTTGCAATAACATCAATAGAATCGTAAATTCTCTTTGACTCAAGTAAATTGCAGTTTCGCGATGAATGTAGGCTCAACTATATTCAAATCATTATCACATGAAAACGAAACTTAGGACTGAATATATATATATATATATATATATACACACACACATAGCAAAAATTAATTCATTGGATAACGTGCTCGCCGGCTAACCCAAAGGCCGCGGGTTCGAATCCCGCCCAGGGCATGGTTGTTGTCTTTGTCCAGATGGGTTTTCCTATGAATTAAGGAGAGGTGTGAAATGACCAAAGCTGTCTAAGCACCCTATAAACTTAAATACTACTAAATTAATTCATTCTAGCTAAGACTACTTTTAAGGCATTGGCACTAGATGATGATACCTTTGCGTCGAAACTAGTGTGTACCCAAAAATAAATGTGTGGAACAATGCAGGGAATTTTTAAGTTTTAATTTTATATGTGCAGTTTCGGCACTGTAAGGAACACTTTGCTGACTGGGATAGAGTTTAATAAGAAGGGCTTCACGTAGACAATTACGCGGGAGAGAGAAATAAAATGGGAAAAATTACCGTATTCTTTAGAAGTTAATTACGGAATGATACAAGCCTTTGTGAATAAGGTCAGGGAATTGGCTTAACATATTATTGGGGGAAAAAGGGCCTAACGACTCACGCGAGGGAAGGTTAGTACATTCCAGTGAAGAGGGCGGGGAAAGTAATGCAATGTCAAATGCAGAATTTAGTGCATGTCTGGAATAAAAGATAAGTAATAAGGTATATCTCGAAGAGGTGATTTTACATGATATTTGATGGATTAGGTTACTTCTCCATCTCTTGACTTGGCAGCTTACTACTACATCTGCAGAGACTTATAATGAAATACCTGTCTCTAGCCAGTTCCTAGGTGTTATAATGCTGTGAGAGAAATTTTTGTTACCACGTTCTCTAAAAATCATAAAAATATCCTTTTGAAGACCAGAATTATTTTTAGCGAATTTACTAACAATGCCGGGATTTTATCGGGGACCCTAGTCGGTCTTCAGCTCTTTATCCCTTGATCTGCCTACTCCCTCCAGATGGGTGCATCATTTATACAATTATTCATGACTGAAGCGCTATAGAGCTATAAAAACTCGGAGAATATTAATATTTTCATCAAGTGAGACTTATTTATTTATATGTTACAAATTATCGATAATTAAAAAAGCTAATGATTGATTATCTACTTTTACATATTATCATTGATGAAATATTTATCCTCTATACACTATTACTAATCATTAGAAAATATGTACCCTTAAGTTATAACCTACTTAATATTCATTTTACGATGCATCAAGGACTCATACAGTAAATTAACGATAAATGGACCTCCCGGGCGTCCCTTCTAAATTTCAACGGTTCCATGAAGAATTTATTTCTTATAGCCAATTAGTTATCCTATTATTTCAGAGCAGCTGTTAAAGTAGTTATTAAAAATTAAATTTGAAATAAAATGGTTTTCACTTTTTGTGAAATAAACACTTAAGTTTTGTTACCAAACATTTTATATAGACAAAACCTCTAATTTTACAGTGTGTTTGTATATTTAGCAAAAAAGTTAATTTTTCAGACATTATCACGTTAACCTTATGATCAAAACTGCATAAAGTGAGCAAATTTTAATCTGTATATGAAATGATCAATATCAATTCCTCCTCGAAATACATATGACTTTCATTTCCAACTTATGGGAAATTATTGTTCAATATTTAATTCTTTTCTTAAAATTATATGACTTACGTAACAACTATTATTAATCCCTGAAGAAGAGATACCCAATTCCATCAGTTAAAACTCAAAGCCTCCGCAATGTGGGAACCACATTCTCCCTGAGCGCGGACATGAGAAATGTTCTGTGAATGCACTAAGACTAAGAGAACTTATTTATCTCGATGTTTATGATTGTGAAGTATTTTTGGGAAAGTAACTAGGACTACATAGAGAAATAAAACATTCAAAATAAGGAAAGGCATTCAAGCACTGATGGATCCTACCTCTAGACTTATACCTTATTTTCAAAAGAGAAACATTAATAGCATTTTAATATATTTTAATGAAAACCCTATCAGAAATAAAATAATTTATCTGTGATCAAAATTATATAAATAAATATAAATGTAATTCCTTTCTTTAACGTGTTATCAACTTCAAGAGCTGGTAGGTTTAGGAAGAAAAGACATTTATAAGAGATGCTTATTTTCAAGTATAAATTCGACTAATTCCTTTGAAGGAATTGGCTTCTTATTCCAATAAAATCTTTATCTTAAATTTACATACTTACTGGTAACAGAGAAAATTCCTCATTTTTTAATTTAATCGGAACTCGATGGAAATTCTTTTAATGCAAAATTGCATTTTTTTTCTAAGGTACATCGGGATAGAGTTCCCACTGATTTCATGTAACTTTTATTATTGCTTTCTCATTTTTTTCTGTATTTTCTGAATAGTCTCCCACGTTTACTATTTTGCGGTTAATTAAAATTTATAATTGGACTTCATCAACTCTTGTCTTGGCAAGAGGGGATTTCATCAGAGCAGGGTAACCAGGGAACTTAATTGGTTGTCCACCAGGCATAAGCGGTTGAAATAGTTAAGTCAGCGGTCATTATACACTTCTGATCCGGGAAATTAGACGTCCCGTTCCTGTCTTTCACTCAAAGCTGAAACTTAATTAAGCCGTCAATCAATTAATTATCTAATACTCATAAAGAAATATGTATTGTTTAAAAATTAAAATCCGTCCCTATTATTTCTCATCATATATTTTAGACAGTAAATAAAGTTAGAGTATTATGTAGCCCCAAAAATTTTCCTTAATTTATCTGATATTCTAATAAAAAAGTTTTATTCGATATAAGAACATTTTAAAAATTTAAGCGTCACTCACGTTTCCTATATTGGGAGAAATGACAAATATTAAATTTCCCACTAAAAGATAAGATTTATAAAAGTTATTTGAACTAAATAGTTTTGTTTTTAACTCTGATTCTACATATCGGTTCCATTTCATTGAGGGCAAGGAGAGCTCAAATAAGAAATTGGAATCATGGACATGGATGTGCGATTTTTTATGTACAATATCGCATTAATTCGCAATTAGTTTTACTGATCTAGGACTGTAACATATAAGTAATTTTTCTCGATGAATGATGACTACATTGTTTTTAATTGAATGCATATAATTTATTTAAAACTTTCACCCCTGCCTGGTTGGTATGTGGTTGTTGTTACAGAACTGCCGTTGTTTCGCAAAAAGAATCACTCCTTTATATAAAAAAGAAAATTTTATGTAAATAATAAAAATGCCCATTTTATTTTCAGACTATATTTTTCCTTTAAATACTCTTTCCAATTTTTCGATGCTATTTTTTCTAATGAACAGTAAATTTCTTAAATATAAATGGTTAACAAAAAATAGTTTTTAGATAAAATGGCCTCGGTTTCTAGAGAAAAATTGTGTCACGGGATAACAAAACTATTCTATTCTTGATAAACTAGATCTGCCTATTCAAAGTTTAAAAAATTATGCATTTTTAATGCTAGTGGGAATTGGAGTTGTGATTGAAGTAGGTACTGCCTGTGCATTTTGTATATCATTGCCGATAAATCAAGTGGACGTAAAAAGACCTGTTGTGAATGATCTCAGGTTTTGCCGGTGAATAGATTGGAGGAAGATTTATCGGGTTTCCATCTGGGTCCTGGGATGTTTTCCACCAAAATTTCGACAGCTAAGTCCGCTATCGTCTTCAGGGTGATGATGCCTTCAGGATTATCATCACCCTGAAGACTATGGCGAACTTAGCTGCCGAAACGTTGGTGGAAAACAACCCGTGGACCCGAATGGAAACCCGATAAATTTTCCTCCTAGTAAAAAGACCTGATAAATACGTGCAATATATTTTCTCCTAGTCGAAAAATTGTAAAACATTTTATTTGTATCTTACACGGAGAATAATGTCATCAGATACACTATTTGAGCAAAAATTTAAATGAAAATTCGTTGGTTAAGTCCTAGGATATGTACCCGAATGTGTATGCCCTGGTCACTGCCGTATATCTCAGAGCCTGTATTTTTAGGGCATCCAAGATATCTAGTTGAGACTTCAAACAACGAATATGCCCTCCATCTCCCATTCTCCATCCCAACCATCTTAGGTGGAACTTAGAAATTTTCAACTCACAAAATTCACAAAATCCACACATTCACTCCATACAAACCAATTAATCATGGGGTGACGCAAAAATAAAAAAACGGACGATTTGTACCAAGAAAGTAATTTTTCTTATGTAAGCGACAAATGACCTATATTACAAGACCCAAGTTACATTGCATTGCATTTTATTGGGAAAGAACCACGTGAAAGATACGGTGAATTGTATTTAAACCAGTGTAAAATTGTGCCCGTATCGTTTAAGGGCACGGTTCTCAGGCGCTCGTATCACATATGGGTATAGTGTTAAAAAGTGTTAACCTTGGAAAATAAATAAATAGGCATATTCATAAAAATACTGAAAGTTATACTAGGATGTCCTAAAGTACGTTCAATTTTCTGTCTGAAACCCTTGGGGTTATTAATTTAAAAGAAACTTGGGAAAGCTTGCCATAAAAACCTGAATGGATTAAATCAAGTGAATAAGAGAGCATTGAATACTTCAAAGGCTAAAGAAGAAATCCAATATATGATGTACAGTGAAATTCTTAATGATACTGGAACTATTAATTGTTTTCGTGAATATAATTCCTGAAAGATTTTGGCAATGAATTTTATACAAGTTATCTCCAGTCCTAACAAGATACTATGTACATACTTAAGGCTAAACAAAATATTCCGGTGTGTTCCGTCCGTGAAAGCTTAAAGTGAAATAGTAGCTTAATTGAAATTAAAATTTTCAAAAAGCAATGATTTATCGGGTACTTTTGAAGGAATGGACTAATTTCATTTGCACGAATACAAACGATACACAAGGAGCGATTCGTCACACAATATTGTGAGTAAACCCAAGATTTCACATAGGCTTTAGGCATATTTATATTTATTTTTGTTCTCCTCACTAAATAGATTCTTCTCCATGCCTTTACGGATTTTCTTCATTCCTATTCATATTTCAAGGGGTAAATTAAAAATCGCAGTTGCAAAGGAACACTCTTGAGGAAAATCTACATTATTTCTATATCAGTCGGCAGAGTTAAATAACTAATACACAATTCATAGCAACTTAAGTGCCTTTTCTAAGTAGATCCTTTACCAAGTGTGCGTTAATGAAGAAAAGGACGTATTTTTATAGTGTCAGCAAAAAATTATCGAAATAAAAACATATTCTACAACACGTCATTCGTCTCTAAGCGCATTCTATAAACAGGTTTTCCCAAAAACTACATTTACATTTCACCATCTCTAGGACTGTGGCCAATTAAATTATGTCAAAGTTTCTTGATAAAAAATTTTGATCATAACTTAATGGGTTATAAAATGAATAACTCCCTAAAATATTAGTACATTCGATAGTTGTGACAGCCCTGTTGATCAGTGTGGAATAATAATTGTCAGTCATATATTAAAAGGTATCCATCTCAGTAATTGATATTTGTGTAGGGAATTGTATTTTATAATATTCTTCAGAGATACATACGAGTATTATGTGTTTTTGTCAATAAGCCAAAGTTATGCACCAAAATATTTACTTTTTACTTGAGCATAATTTTTCTCAAGGTCTGTGAAAAATCACAGATCGGTGTAAAAGCCTTAAATTCTTCTCCTACTTCCACTTTCTCTTTGAAAGTATTACGCGAAGAATAAGGGAAACGACCAAGGAAAATTTACGAACCGTTGTGATAGTGCGAAACGCTTTTGCGACGTAAATTGTCCTCCCGGGATATTACTGCATGGAATATGAAGTACTATTTCTGCAACATCGAATTTTCATGGCCAAGATTCGTCCCTTCGTTTCTTTGCATAATTAGATTTTCTCCACAAATTACATATAAATGTCCCTCCAAATTGACGACGAAAAAATAGAAGGATAAATTTTTGTCACAAAAAATACTGATATCAAAAGGTTTGTTTCTGGATTTATTGTGAACTTTATAAAAGTTAACGATCAAAGATAAAATAGATACATTTTTAGAATTACAAGACAAAATATTTTATCTCTCAGCTAAAGTACAACACATAATCGATAATAAAACTTGACGACAAGCAACCCGTCTTAGTTTTGTGGGAATGCGCGCAACGGTAGCGGGTTTGAATCCCGCCTATGGCATCGCTGTTTTTTGTCCAATAGCGTTCTTCATTTTGAGGTTAAATGGCCACAGCCACCTACGGACCCTACATACTAAAAATACTTGAAGAAAAGGAGAAATGAATAATTGATGAAGATCGGTTGCTCCGTAGTAAAGGAAGGGAATATCTTTGAAATAATTGATTGATTAAATTACAGGAGTGAATATGCGTTAAAACAAGGTTGATGAGGCTTGCTCAGTGGTTTAAAGTTTGTATATGACAAAATAGGGGTCCCAAGGTGGAAAAAAAAGAATATCAGAGCAACGGAGTGTCTCGAATGGATTTGCAATTAAGAGTCAGACTTTACATGAGTCTGGCAGCACACGTATTACTGCTGAATGAGGGTCGGGATGAGCCGCTTTACGAAAGGGAGTTTCAGAATATTCTACATTAAAGACAGTGCTTGTGAAACTAAAGTTCCGTAGACACTATTGATAATACTCGGAAAACTTTATCCTTCCTACGAAAGAGGATTTTTTAAAATTTGACCAATAATAAAGAATACAGTATTAATAAAATTGGTATTAAACAAATATCAACATATTTTATAGTGATTACCACTTAGCTGGAAGAGATAAGAAATAGTAACCCGTATGTTTCGTTCAATGATTAAATGTGAATGACACACAACTCCATACTTTGTAAGAAGGCCAATATTTTATACCCTTCTGATCATCCCTAAGACATTTTCCTAATGATCTCTGTTGTACCACGATTTTTACTTCTAATGAAGCCACGAATCCCTTGAGCAAATCATTCAAATACACAAAGTATAATGATAAAAAATATTTCATCTCAAATTTCCAGTATACGAGCTTATAACAGGTTAAATAATTAAGATAATATATACTTTCCTTCCTTTAGTGGAGAGTTAAGTATATCAATACATGGAACTTATAATTTGGAAAATATTAGGTTGATGAGAGTATGCTCCAAATGAAAGAATGACCATTCAACAGAACAACGAGTATGCATAGATATATTAACATCTGTCTCCTCGGACTGGCATCGTGAATAGAAATGCGATTAAAAGACACGCATATTGTTCGTTTCCTGCGGTGTTTACGACGTTGAAATCAATTCCCACAAGTGCTCCCTGGAAAAGGTTTTACCCCATTGTCTCAAATTCCTCGGGTAAGAAGGGAAATCGGGTTACGCAAGCAAACTTCAATTCCAGCGTTCACTTACACGGACAGCTTTTTACGGCCCCGTCCACGTACATAACCACCCACCCTTCCAATATGCCCGCGCCCAAAATCTCATTCGACTTGTCTGCTGACGTAAACCCGACACTCCATCCAACTCCGCCTCCCGTCCCCACGGCTCCTCCTCCCCATCAACCTTCAGGGCGCACTGACAGCTCGGCGTTAATTCATTTTCCAGTCCCTTTGTAGCTCCTCTCAAACGCTCCCACTATGCGTGAGGATTTTAAAGCTTCCAGCGGAGAAGAAACAGTCCAAGCGTGAGCGAACGCCCAGTGGGCGTCGGAACCGCAGAGATATTTTTTTACGGTCATCGGACGGGCCTCGTTCAATTAGATAACCCACGTTCGATTGCAGAAAATCCGAAATCCGATAGGGACGGAGCCTCTTTGCATTTCTATCACTCATTCAAGGGAGCCAAAACCGTCACATGTGATGGCCCGTGATTTTCCTATAGAGCCATGGAGATGCTTTTTGACTCTAGGAGATCGGAGCCTCGGTGCTTTAGATTGTACACCCTGCGAAATTGCCCAAGGGAAAGGGTGAATCTGTCCATTGTTAAAGCTACTCATACGGACGAAGTGAATGCGTTAAAAAGGCCGATTTTCATGACAGTAAAAATCCCTTAAAAAGTGTATAATTTGCGTAGTTACACTTAAAATGAAATGAGAGTAAGGTAAAAAGGGCACACCCTGAGGCATAATGAGCTCGTGAAGAATATAATAGAAGGAAAAATGGAGTGGAATACCCCGCGGGGACGGCCGCGAGATAAATATATAGGGCAAATTATAAGAGACGTAAGAATGAAGAAATACCAAGAGGTAAGAGAGCTAGCACTAGATAGGAAAGGATGGACGGCTGCACTCAACCAATCTTAGGATTGAAGTACTAATGATGATGACACATTAGAGTCCGATAATGTGACATTCATCGAGAAATATTGTTAGACATTTGTAATAAATTAGTTATTATTTTAAGTTAATGAAGAAGTAAGGAAAATATTTATATATATTTAAGCGTATATTAAGATTAAAACATACCTGCATTGAGAAAAAATGTATAACTCCTTGTTCAAGAAGATGAAACTTTTTATTTATTGTGTTCACAAAAACTATGTAAAACGACGTAAGATGTGTGGTTTGTGGAGTACTTGATATTCTTGGTAGTACCTACAATAGAACCATTAAAAAATGTTGATTATTATTTTATTACTAATTCCAGACTTCATCAGTGGAGGCTTATGACATAGACGGCCACTGGATGCAATTAATACTTGGGAATCAAAGAAACTTTTAGCTGAGTCATTATGATGCTTAATGATTTTCGTTCCTTCCACATGGATTCTCCATTTCACCATTTCTAATCCGTTTTGATATCTATTTTCATTTGGAGAAATGAACGATTATTAGAATTGATTTTCAGAAAAATAAAAAAAAACACGACCTGAGCGAGATTCCCAATCACGATGTTTGTGATGGCCGGTGATCTAGGTGTCTTATAAGCCAACCCATACGGCTATACTGTACTAAATAAATATAATTTTTCCGCTTTTTTTCTTATTAGAGAGAGCATTTATTTTCTTTAAAAACCTTCAAAGCCATTGACGTTGGTGGAATATTTACCAAACGGTTGATATCTGTGTAAACTCTTTAGAAACTGATGGGTCAATTTATGGATCAGCACCAGTTTGAGTTATTTTTCTCAGCGATGAAGTGATTTGTTTCATGAAAATACGGGAATAATTTTCGGGTGTCACATGGATGGGGTCGAAGAGTGATAGTTAGAGAAAAGTTCTTTTTAGAGGTTAATGAGACATGAGCGACTCAGCTGGTACCAAAGACGTGAAAGACCAGGATTAATTAAGGGAGAAATGATTCCAGTTCGTGGCTTGATTTTGTGGCAACCTTCGGAGGTACAAATGAATATTGAATAATAACGAAAATATTATGAGACAGTCTCTCGCAAATAATCGTAGAGGTGGATGTGTGTAGCTGAAATGTATGAGGCATATATGAATCCCAACAGGCAATATGTCCGAGTCAACAATCTTATGTGGAAATACTTAACTCGCATTATATTCATACATTGGTACGAGAGAAGATTTTCCTATGGCGAGCGAACAAAATATGAGGCGCAGGTCAATATACTTCGGCATAGCTTGACCATCGCTCACATTGTTCATAGACAGTGGACGCGCAGTTCATAAAGGACATTGAAAAGAAAGAATTTGGAGTATGTTTAGGCCAATAGAGAATGGAACTGTCAGAAAAAATGGCTCATTTGAAAAGTATCCATTATTAAACTCCGGAATTGCGAGTGGTACGCATCATCTTGAACTATTTCTCTTATTCCACGTGGGTGTTTTAAGATCTTACTAACAGTTTTTTTTTCTACAGCTGTGACTTTGTAAAGGGTTTTGTAAGAGCTTATGGAAGGTTTAAAAATATTCTAAACAACATTTTGTTCGTTTCCATATTTTCTACACTTTAAAAACTGTCGGTATTAAGCCAAGGGGCTTAGGTGTTTAATTCAAAACCAATTTAATAAATGAGAGTTCACCGCCTTTTTTAAAAGGGATGGATATTTGGTCAGAAAAAGTGTGATAATTGAGGTTGATGGGGTTTAAACGGAAAAAACACGAAAACATAACAAATTAAATTTCATATGTTAAAAGAAATGATTTGGCCAACGTAGGTATGCTGAGTTCTTGCAAGTGAACTATCATGAGGGAAAATTAGAGTATTCACGATAATCTATAGCTCCTTCCACAAAAAAAATCCTCAGTGCATTGTCACGGTGTGTAACATTTTCTATTCTGCATATAAATTACGATGCTGAATTTTTTTAATTAAGTTGAAATTTCAGTTTTATAAAAATAAAGGAAATATATACAATTTAACAGCCTTAACACTCTGTATGCTACTTTTTAAAGAAAGCCTGAGGAGGAAACAATTTTATATACAAGATTTTTCTGGGTCAGCATCTAATAAATAAAACCGTGTTTATTTCTATGAAAACTCAGAGGATTTACTGCTCCACATTTCAGTTTTCAAAACAAAGCAAAAAAAATACCTAATACAACAAAAGCGTTATCTCTTTTGTTCGTTTTATGAATGGGGTGCAAAAAATATAATGAATTTTGCCACATCGGGTCCCTTGTATGTTCATGAATTGCAGAGATGAGATGCGTAAGCGTGTTTGCCGAGCATGTCATCATGCAAATCCAGACTGACCTTGCATTTTGGAATGATCCAACAGCATGGATTCAGTGAAAAGAAACAATGACAGATGACGGTCGATTAGCATCAATTTTAATGATTGTCTTTCGGATAGTCCTTGCCATGCAATATTCAGTTATTACGAGTTATCTCTAACTAGTCTCTACGCTAGCGCCAGTGGTGCCTACAGTGGGGGAACCAAGAACTTCGAGGCCTCGACGCAGGCATTATCGACGATCGACTGAGGTGAGAGGATGCAGGTGTCGCCCATATTCTTCGCAACCCTTCGCCTCATTCATTCAACCCAACTTTGCCTTTCGACCCAGACAAAACGCAAACCTCGCCCACTCCATCGAATCCTGTCGGGAAAGATTCATGGAGATGAGTTTAGAATTCGTAAGTTCTCCGGTACCAGCCAGACTTTGTAAAAGAAATGACGCTCAATTCCACAGCCCGAGCCTTCTCTTTGGAATGGACAAATGCGCCATTGAGAGTGGTTTCTCTGCGACAATCTTTCTCTTTAAATTCGATTTAAATCGCTTAGTAAAAGGGAATATGGCTAAGATACCTGTGCTTGTAATACCATCGCATACACTGTGAGGGAGAAGAAGAAACTCTGCTTGCATGAGTCTTTTGATGCTTGAACATTGGATTACCGTTTCTCTCGGGATACGATTATAAAGTGCTAATGCGGGGGAATACTTACATTGAAAGGTTGAACACGTAATTTGAAAACTCATGTGAAAGGAAAATCGTGGTAACATCTTCACAGTAATATGTGGACTAAATCCAAAACCTGATTTAAGAAGAGAATTCATTTATTAAATTTTAATTATAATATTCGTTTTGTATAATTTTTACCGTAATCACTATAGATAACTAAAGAGATGACTTACAAGGGTGACTATTCGTAAATATTAAAGGTTAGAAATAAAATATTCAAAGATACAAAGTGTTTATCATTTTCTATGGCTGTCCGCCACATTCGAGTAGTTTTTTGTGATCTGCCTGTAACTACGACACTTGGTAAACACTTGAATCGCACACTTATAAACTTTTCAAGACGCCATCGAGTAATGAGTATGCTTAAAATAATTTCAATTTCATACTTTATCTGATGTGAGGAAGTTGTCCTAGTAAAAACTCCATCTACCTTAGTTTGTCTCTTAGTCATTAACCGAAAATCGTCATTAGTCTAAACTCACACAATTAACGATTTGAATCAAGTAATAGTAATTTCTTAAATCGCACAATTGATAACGTTGACTCAAATAAAACTAACTCATTTATAAGGGACTATAACTTATTTATTAATTATACCCAATTCCACTTAATCAACCTTCTTGTTTGGAGAAAAATATTTAAAATTCGCTAGATTTTAATTTTGAATGGATATTCACGTTCATTTTAAAGGGTTTCTGCAAAAGGTGAAGTATTTCACTGGTACAGAAAGAAAGTACTAAATCAAAACTACGAAAAAAATTATGAATTAATTATTAATTATTATTGTTTGTTGAAGAATAATATTAAACTTGAATGTGTAGAGAAATTATAATGAAGAGGCTACAGCGTAATAATAGCAGGGAATATATAAATTAGTTCCTACGCAGTCGTTAGAGTTTCAATGTGCGATTTTATTCTGAAAAAAATTACATTTAAATATTTGTGAATTTTATGTAAATAAAATATATAAATAATTTGGCATATATGAGGAAAGAGGAGACAATACGTTCCCTGGGTAGAACTTAGGAGGATTCTGGGATTGAACATAAATTAACAGGAAGTTTGGAACACAAGGCCTAAAAAGTTAGAGATTATGACGGCTAAGTTTCAAGAAGTTAAATATGAATGCATACGTTATCATAAAAATCATCAAGGTTTAAAATAATACTTAAAAATTCTTTTTGATACTGGAAGCTATTCATTGCGTAACGCGGGTCCAGGTATCTTATTAAATTTTCATTGAAGGGACCTCAAGTGGGAACAACGGGGTAAGGCGGGGCGAAAAGAAATATTGAAGTCAGGCTACCCTTAAGACTGAGATCCTGGTACGTAGCCGAAATCCCTGTCCCTAATCTTACGGGATTTGAAAAAAATAACATCAAGATTCTGGACTAGCGGAATCTACATTATTCAGACATTTCGTAACATGGTGCAGTCCTTTCGCAGCATGGTGCAATGTTTGAGTAATTTCTCAACTTTGGCCGTCATTTGGAGGAAACAAAGTGAATATAGTTAAAAAACATGAATTAACATCCCGTAAACAATGCTCTGATACTTACTAAGGTGTAGAAAGATTAAAAGTATTTGCATTATAAATGCTGCAAAACGAGAAATGGCTATACTTATATTATCATATGGAATACATGAGGAATATTATTTGCAGTACAGAAAAAATGAACTATTGAGTATCTACGTGGAAGGAATATACATAGTTGATTACTATTCTGGGGAGCTATGAGAATTTTTATGTTTAAATATTTGCTTGTCCTTTTGAATTATATTTTCGATTTCTTCATTCAAGAGCTGCAACTGAAAATTAAGCATATTTAATTAAAGATATTTGATTACAAAATATTTCGATGAGGTGTTATTTTTCAATGATAGTGTCTAAATTTCGGGTTGGCAATATACGAGATAAAGGGGTCTCTATGAGTTAAACAGAAGTCGTATGGACATGGATATACTACACATGTTAACGTAATTGAGATATTTCATTTAAAAACTACATTGATGTCTAACTTTCTCCAAAGCATAGTAATAGATCCTCCCGTTCTAGTTGCAACCGTCAAATATTACCTACTGCTGAACAGTATTATCAAAAAAGAATTATCCATGCTTTATCATAATTTATTTATTTTTAAACTCTAATTAAATTTAAATAAAAATATTTTACATATGCATTTTTGCCAATAATCCTAACCTATGATTTCGTAAAAAAAATTATGGCGGCATATGACACTGTTATCAAAAGTTTGAATTGTAATCCTATTTAATGGAGTAAAAATAATTTGAATTTACTCCCTTTAAGGAAACATAAAAAGAAATAAACAATTTTTATATAAATTTACAGAAAATTTTGAAAGCAATTTCAATGGCAACAGCTGAGTTACATTTACAAACATCTGTGGTGATCTTATGAACAGTTAAGTCCTTGGAACTTCTAAGAAATGCATTAACTTCAAGCATGGCCGCAGAGTTGACTTCATTATCACAAGTTAACAATCATTAAAAGTTCCATAGTACATAAATTATCACTTCTGAGAAGTTGGTTATCACATTTTTTTACCTCCAGTGTCTACATATGATTATAATTGTTCAGTTCACTGCGTATATATTCGGGCATTATTTTTATTTCCTGCATATTGGCATCTAAAATTTTTCATTAAATTTACTTTTTTTAAATGATCTAAAAATGAGAATGTGCATGTATAATTCATGAATTCTGCACTTCCTATTTGCTTTCCAATGAATTTATGCTTCGAGTTCTTCTGTTATTGCAGGCCCAACTCAAGATTATATGTCCTCCAATAAAACTGAAATTTATTTCAATTGGTGGAAATTCTTTCTTTAAGATAGTAAATTGAAATATTATAAATTTAATGCATCAAAAAAAATCAAAATTGCAGTTCAAAAGCAAAGAATACAAGATTAATCACTCAACGCTTCAGTCAACGAAATAAATTCCTGGTACTCATTCAGCTTGGATTATTCTATCTTCCTGGAATAACTGGAGAACTATCATGAGAAATTAGGGAGGAAAACAATTTTTTGGAACGAAAATGTAGAGATTTGGAAAAGGAAAATAGATTTGATAAGGTAAAATTATTGGAAAGCATAACTTATAGAATGAGAGAATAAGAATGAGAGAGAAATATACTCTCAAAGAAAACATCTACGAAGAGAAGACATTTCTAGCGGAAGAATTGTGTGAACACTTAATAATTGTGTGAAGGAATAAGGGAAGTCGAATACGGACTTAGGCATAGTGCGAAAAAATTGAGAAGTTTGGAGAAAACTTGAAGGTTAAGCAAATGTATGTAACAAATATGAAATCAAAATTAAAAGTAATTACTAATATGAGATGGTTAGAATTAAATGTTAAACTATGTAAGCAAATGAGTAAATTTCCGTGAGGGGATAGAATAAGACTTCGCAGTTCCAAAATATATGTATTTTATTCCGACTAGTTTCGCTAATATAATAGCATCATTAGGGGTATAAAAATTAGGAATACGGTACAACAAAATTGACATTAATGTATATATATATATATATACTGTGGAACTGTTTATTCTATCCACTCATCATGATAGAATTCCACAAAGTCAAGGCCTCAACTGTCTTTCAAATTTACAAAATTTATTTTCGACTTTACTTTGTCATTTAGTTAGTTGTAATGGCCCATTGAGAATGATGGTAACTATGCCAGGAAGATTTTATAATTACACATAATGTTCAGCAAAAATAGGGTGTCCTGGGTAGTGAAGATGATGACGGGAGTGGTCAAAGATAAACTTCTCCATGGCGGGTATAGTTTCCCATGTTGGGACTGAATGAATCGGGTATCGGAAGACAGTGTACAATCCGCGAAGGATCTATGCTCTGAAGTCAACCGAATTGGCAGAATATAGAGCACAATGAAATTGACTAGAGATGTGAGCAGTACTATCATCATCTGTCGTCAACCAATTGAAATGTTAAATATATGGTGATATTCGGACGATAATTTACAACTGTTTTTATCTCTATTCAGGCCACAGACGGTGTGTGGCTGAGGGTAAAACCATTTTGTTTTTTCTTAGTCCTCATAAAGGAACTTATATTTTAAGAGTAAATTACCTTTTCCCGATCTTGCGCTTTCAAATATTCTCCGCGTAAAGAAAGTTTCTAAATAGGATTTTTGAGCATGGATCACTTCTACTTCCTTTACGTGATCGGAGCGCCCAATTCCGGTTTGCCTATAAATCATCAGCGAATGTCATTGCAGAATTCAGTGGTTTTTATTTGCTCTAATAATTTTTTTCAAGTTTATGCAAATAAAATGACTCCGAATTGAGATTATTAAATCACTTTAACTCTCATAGTTTTACTAAATCGATTTTTAATAAAGCTTGCTCACCTTATTTGAGCATTCTCGATTCAGTTTTGACAACCTATTCCGATACATTCCATACATTGCACGCGTATACCAATTGGGGTCTCACGACAGATAGATAGAAACGCTCTATCAGCTTTAAGTAACCCCTTCCAAAAATGCTTCTGGCGAAACTTAATACTTTTATATTCTCCTCTCAACAAATTCTTCTCCAGCAACTCAGGCAATGGGAAGTCAAAGAGGACGAAAGAAGTGGAAAGGAATTCAGAAAATAGACACTAAAATAGAAGACAAAGATGATCGAAAAAGAATCAGAAACACCATTGGGGAACATAAATTCTTAGCGACGACACAAAAAGAAAATGGCGGAATCGAAGTGGTAAGAATCGAAGAAGAAACACTTGGCACACAGGGAGAAAGAGAGAAAGCAAGGAAATCATCATAGGAATAAAATTTCAAACGCTATTTTTATTAGAGAATGATTTAAAAAATAATAATATTTTTCATAAAATAAAAGTTAATTAATTTCAGGACAGAATGTCACATATGCGCATATTTTATAAATCCAATTTATGTTGTTTACTCAACAAAATTACTACTACTGGTACGTAATTAATTAAATTATTTTAGACAAAAATGAAGTTTGGGAGATGGATTATAATGATGAAAAGCCTATCAAAACCCTTATATAAAAGGAGGAATGTTAAGGATATGTTTTGATCAATAAATAATATTGTATTCGTCAACATAAAAATGAATAACATGTTTGGATAAATATTCTATCAATTAGCCGTAGCGACGGAATATAGATTTAGATTTTAGGTACCAAAAGAATCGAAGATTTGCAAGAAGGAGACTCTAAAGGTGTAAGATTGGAGGAAAGCGCCGAAGGATAAATGCTACAAGTCAGAAGAAGTGTTGCACGTCGACCATTGGAAGGCAGAACATTCGTGTACGGATATGAACCTTGGAGTTTCTCACACTTTCCCCTTTAGAGTATTTGCCCAGCGAGTGAAGCACCCAATCCCTTGATATCAGTTTTTTTTCGATTTTTTGAGACGACCTCAGAAGTGACCCTTGTGGTCAGGGAGGTGTATAATTGTAGTCTGTCGATAGACAGAAGTTGGGGGAATAGATACGTAGTAGAAAACCACGGCGGCAAGTCGTCATGCCGCAAAACGGGCGAGATTATTAGAAGGGTTAAACCTTCCTAATCTAAATTAGATGTGTATCTCTGAATTTACTGCAACCACTTAAGAGGGAACTCGATTACAATTAAGTGAGTGACCTTAAATACCGGCGAAGACGTTAGGACGCGACGTAAGTAAAGAGAGGATCTTGGTGCGGTAAACATTCGACAAGAAGAAGGGAACAATTGGAGGGAGCTATGTTTTAAGATAGGTTGGGGAATTCTGAGTATTGTTACAAGATGGCAGAATGTTGATAAAAGAATGAGAAGCACTGTTATAGTATGGAATAAGGAATAGATATCCGGGATGAAAATATTGCGATTGAAAATTTTTGTTTCACCAATGAAAGAAAAAATCCATGAGTTGCAATTGTACGATTTAAATATATACCTTTTTAAAATATCTTGAGCAAACAATATACCACGAAACAATTTGGCGATTTCCCCTACGTTTGGGGAACAAATTAGTTACGATTGAAAGTTAAATGAGGTGATTTAGTTCAGGGAGTTATTTCGTAGCAATCTTACTTTCTTGGTATCCGTAATTTATAACTTTGTTTGCGCATGAATGAAATATGAATGATTTACTGACTTTGCTTTTTTTGCTTGAACGTAGTTATTTCGATGGTGCATAATTTTTCTTGTAAATGGGGAATGAATGCATGGTGCTGCCTTATCCCCTGCCCTGCCATTTTCTTAGATTTAAGTAATAATTCGTAGTGGTAGTTGAATATGGCAGGCAAAAATCAGTTAATCCTGAAGAAAGACAATATCAGGCCAAGGGCTGGAATTTCGAAGGGGCAAGAGAAGCCTACAGATTTTTAGATTTCTACTCTAAGATATTAGATACCAGTTGAAGGGTCTTTCTTATTATTTAAACCTCGTTTTGAACCCAATTAGTAAATCATGTGGCTTACCATTTTATTCTAGGCTTACAACATCAACGGATTAATATAATTTTTCCCAATATCATAACAAATTGAAACCCACTAATATACAATATTATTTGCGTATACCTTTCCTCCAGGCATGAAGATTCTGATATTATTGATAATATCACAAGAAGCAACTACATTGAAAAAGGTTGAGATATTTTGGCATGATACCCTACAAAAATGTCATTGTGATTCTTTCAAATAAATAGATGCCTCCGTTTCGTAAATTTCTATTAAAAACATTCAGTAAAGTTCATTTACGTTCGTTAATAGTGGTATTTTTATTTGTAGGGTTCTTCGATGGCTAAGGTCATTTCGTATCTTACATGCGTTAAGAAAGCCAACGGGTAGCTAGACGAAAGTGAGATAAATTCAATCATAGAGCCTACTGGATGTCGTGTCACCCTTCAATGAGAGAGAAATGAGGTGAATCCTAGTAGGACTCGGGCGATTTTGGTTATACGCTCAGATACATTCAAACATAAAACTTTCTGTTTACCACTTGCACGTGTTACCTCGCAAGCCGCCACAAACGCGCGCGGAAGGTTGAGAGGCAATATACATGCACTCCCACATGCAAAAGTTAGAAATTATTCATACGGAAGGAAACCACTTGCATGCACAGCATGTTTCACACCGTGCGGGAGCGATTTAAAACCACCTATAATTAATCTACATGGAAAATAACTAGGAGGGAAATGCCATTTTAAATCTATCCGTTCTACAAACTATCTCCCGGATTTTACCTGCGTGATCTCGTCTACTATAGTACTACGTTGTCTGAAATATGTCTTTAACCTCTTCATTGAATTAAGGCCGGTTAACATTGAACATAAAAACATAATTAATTAAATGAGACACAACTTTGAAAATTCCACATATATTTTTTTCCATACGACCCGGGTTTCGTCGCAATGCAACATC